>OX401421.1:21007850-21090350 GCA_947846245.1 Cerastoderma edule
AAGGAGAAGAAAAAGAAGAAATAAAAGAAGAAGAAGAAGAAGAAGAAGAAGAAGAAGAAGAAGAAGAAGAAGAAGAAGAAGAAGAAGAAAGAAGAAGAAAGAAGAAAGAAGAAGGAAGAAGAAGAAGAAGAAGAAGAAGAAGAAGAAGAAGAAGAAGAAGAAGAAGAAGAAGAAGGAAAAGAAGAAGAAGAAGAAGAAGAATAGGAGGGGAGGAGGAGAAGGAAGAGGAGGAGGAGGAGGGAGAGGGGGAGGAGGAGGAGGAGGAGGAGGAGGGAGGAGGAGGAGGGGGAGGAGGAGGAGAAGGAGAAGGAGGAGGAGGAGGAGAAGGAGAAGGAGAAGGAGAAGGAGGAGGAGAAGGAGATGGAGAAGGAAAGGAAGTAGAGGAAAAAAGAGAAGAAGAAAAACAAGAAGAATATTAAAATGAAGAACTAAAAGAAGAGAAAAATGAAGAAGAGGAACAACAATAGGCAGAATAACAAGAAGAAAGAAACGAATAACAAGAATAATAATTATAACAAAAGAAAAAGAACAAGAAAAAGGGAACCAACTCTTCTCGGATTTCACTTACGAGTTCCGTCAGGGGCGACTGGATCCCCGCTGCAGACAGTTGAATCCTTGCCGTACGGTGCGCCCGTTACTAGGCAACCAGCAACCAGCACCAGCGAAAATAGAATAACCTTCATGGCGTCTATCTGAAAATGCAATCTCCTATGCAGAGTTATCGTTCGTAATGTGGGAGCTTAGCAGGAATTAATTTAATCAAGAAGATTAATCTGTAATTGTACAACGCCGGGAATAAAGATTTGACGATCTGCTTTGTAGTTGTTAGCCCTGGGAACATTCGTTGGATTGGACTTAGTTTGGGCTTCAACACATTAACAAACAATGACGACATTCAAACAGCTTGTTGCAGACGACGCTGGAAAACAATATAAACAATTTCTCCTTTTCCCACAGTATTTTCTGCCCTATTATATGATTTTTTTTTCAATGTCATCACATTTTGAAATGTCGTCTGCATTCTCTTTCAATTTGGGACTATCGAAAATTTGGTGATTGGTAAAGGGTTATGTTATTTTTAGAACTCAAGATAAAATACGCGTTGGCTGAATTTCACAACAGTACAACAAGCTTTGCTTTTTCCAGCAACTAACTGCTTCTTTCCCGCATGAGGACATATGATTGAGCCAAATCTAAGATAATTCCCCCCCACAAATCCATGATTTTCTCTGAAATTTCGAGTGTTGTCCGAAAATGGAAATTTAAAATCAAACAGTCAATTATTTAACCCTTTACCAAACACCTTTTTTTTTACTGTGAAAAGAGCTTTGCAGACGACATTTCAGAATGGGATGAAATTTGAAAATAATATTCTGATAGGGCAGAAAATATTGTAGGAAAAGGAAAAAATGTTCGAAAACGAGCGATTTCTCCAGAGTCGTCTGCAACAAAGTAGTTAAATGTAGTAATTGTTTGGTAATGGGTTGAAAGAAGTATGGAAACATGAAAAAATATTTGATTTAAAAAGTTCGCTAAACGCAGAGAACTGAATCTAAATGTAAACTGTCAGTTGAGTATGGGGTCTAAATCTATCATTTAAAGTCGGGCATGGGAACTTAACTGAAATAACGTTTACACGATGGTCAACCCCATGTGTATGAATAAAGTCGGAAACCGTGGTTTGTAAAAAAATAATTCCTTCGTTTGTTGAAGTCATTTTACCATGAATTATCCATCCCCTTGTATTACTAGTGAAGAGATCATTCATGAATGTAACTGCCAGACTGGAACTACTATAATACAGTAGGAGCGAGAAAATACCAAGAACACAAATAGATGCACTGATCTTTTGTTTACATATGTGGTTTAACCCTTTCCCAAACAACACATTTTAGACAGTCCCAAATTGAAAGAACTTACAGACGACATTTCAAAATGGGATGAAATTGAAAATATTCTTCAGATAGAGCAGAAACCCTTGTGGGAAAAGGAAAGATTGCTCGTTACGAGCAATTACTCCTTTTCCCACAATGTTTTCTAATGTCGTCTGCAACAACGTGGTCAAATGTCGTTATTGTTTGGGAAAGGGTTAACGTAGTGTCGACATTTTCTTAATTATGTAACGGCTTTACTAGATTCACAAGTACTAGGCTAGGACTCTGGGGCCCGTTTTACTAAACAACTTACGGAAAATGTTTGCGTAAGTCATAATTGATCAACATGGATAATATCTTCAATGAAAGTACAATATTGCAATGTGACACGTCATTGGAAGCGTCTCGGAGAGACGATTCCAATGATGTGTTACTTTGCAATGTTGCTTTGCCAAATATTGAAATAAAAGGACTTGTTGTTTTAGACTTACGCAAATCTTAAGCGTAAACTGTTTAGTAAAACGGGCCCCTGAAGTGTATCACCAAAGTACACTCTCACAAAACCAGCGGTACCATTGAGGCTCGAACCCTAGACCGCCGATTTTAGGACCGACAAGCACCGTAAACCTTTGACAAAACGCCAAATTTTCGACTGTCCCAAATTGAAGAAGTTTGCAGACGACATTAAAAAATGAGATGAAAATGAAAAATGATCTTCTGATAAGACAGAAAACATGATGGGAAAAGGAAAAATTGCTTGTTGAGAGCAATTCCTCCCTTTTCCACCATGTTACTCAGAGTCGTCTGCAACAAACTGGTCTAATGTCGTAATTGTTTGGTAATGGGTTAACTACTTGGCCATGCGGTTCACGGGTCTCTGTGATTTAACAAATTTACTGATGAAAGTGGCATGGAAAATTTATAATTAAAAATAAACCAATGATTCGGAAACCACGTTTTACCCTTACAATGCTGGATTTTTTTCTAATTATAGGTTTTTGTGTCTCCTTTCCAAAACTTAAATATCTGCTTAATTTTTGTGAAGAAAGATACTCAGAGTAGTAAACGGGTTAGATCACAGGCCAGACGCCAATTTACTTGGCGGCTGGCCTGGATCTAACCTGTTTGCATAAGCATGAAGACAGTTCCAGCACTATAAGTGTTAAAAGGTGAATTCGCTTCTTCAATTGGTCATAGTAAGTTGCGTGTTAATCAATCCGTATACTGGTGTGGCTTTCATTGCGATAAAATTAAACAAATGTATTTAACAGCAATTATCGTAAATCAATTCCCGATGATATATATGTATGGTTATACATGAATAAAAGACAAAATTCGAAAGAAAGATAAATAAAACATACGGAAGTCTAACATACCTTAAAGATTCAGCCAGCACAGGGTTAAAGTATCAAAAACTCGCCTCTCGTTGACTTTTTCAAAATGGCGACGTCTTTCTCGGAGGGCACGAGATAGCACGAGATATCGCGAGATTACGATTTAAGATATCTAATGTGAAATATGTACAATGAAGATGATTTAGTCAACATTGTGGAAAGAAAAAGCTCTTGCTCGTTTTTGAAATTATTTTGGAAGCACCTTTTTCTAGATTTTTTTTGTTACAGGAAAAAGATGTTTTTGACTTGTGTCTCTATTTTTGATCAGGTCATTAATTTTGCAAAATAATCTAGTATGTTTTTTTCCCACTGTTTTCTGGGATATAAGGATAACGTCTCAACTTGTTACGGGCCTACATATAATGGTAGTATTGGTTTAAGCACACGAAAAATGCTTGATTTTAAATGAAAAAATACTGGCTTCAACCACGATTTACAAACGCTTCTTACAATAACGAGACATTATTCGTTATGCGCAATTTCCGTTTATGTAACTTCAGTTTGTTCCTATTACAACAAAATGACATATATTTTAATACTTTTTTTTTATCTTATAGTTAACGTTATTGAGGACCGACACTCAATAGTTTAAACATATTCTTTTCAAGAAATAAATACTATCACAAACCTAAACAACAATATAGTGAAACGGACTGGAACGGAAGATAAAATGCAATTAAGTTCCTCTTTTTTAAATGAAAGTAAGGAGTCTTTTTCCATCAATGATGAACACGGCTTCTCAATATAACTAGAAAAATGTTAACGCGATGTAAAAATAACCAACCTCAAATGATCTTATTTTTAGACAAGTGTCAAGTTACAATATGGGGAAACGGGTTTTATGCGATAAGGGGATTATACCCCGATTTTGAATTGTATTCGACTCCCATATTGTGTCCGCCTATCAGTCTTGAACCTTAGACCCGACTTATATATACATGTACGCAGCTGTTCACCCATGTACAATCGTTAACACTAAAAACAATCACATTTTCAAAATTAAAACAAAATCTGACTGTATGCTGTCGTAAATCGGTAATTTAGAGGTTTAAACAGGCTGGGATAGCGTTTGCCGATAACCGGTCGCGCAAATCTATATACATGTACCTTCAAAACAGCTAGGTTATTATCTTCAGAAATAGCCTTTAATTTCGAACATAATGTGTCAAAATTACATGTCTCAAATAGTTTATTGATTATTCAAACTAAAGATCTACTGTTTACGACATGTCCCATGTGCCGTATAATTTCCTTTTTATTTAAAAGCGACGAACTTGCGTTAATTGTATCTAGCGGTTACCGATTACAAGACACGTATATACCCATTGTTATTACACATACGTAGGCAAATCTACTGTTAGTCCGTATTTAAGATCGCAACAACAGAATTTCAGTTACAATACATATCGATGCCAGGTTCATAAACGATGGAGGAATAATCTAACCTGAACTACCTATAAGGGTTGGACAAGCCGAGTAGAATCGTCCACCATATGAATAGAAAAATAGATTTCTATTGATTTATGCTTACAAGTATATCTCATCACGCAAACAAATACAGTGAACCCTCGTTTATCCGAACACGTCCGTTCCCAACAAAATGTCCGGTTTACCGAATAATCCGGACTAATGAAGCAGAGCATGTTCAAATTGTCGTCCGTCCCAAATTGAAAGAGTTTGCAGAAGACATATCAAAACGTGATGAAATTCAAAGATAATCTTCTGATATGGCAGAAAACATTGTGGGTAAAGGAGAAATTGCTCGTCACGAGCAATTTCTCCTTTACCCGCAATGTTTTCAAAAGTCGTCTGCAATAAACTGGTCCAATAATTCCGTTCCCTTACAATTTTGTGTTCGGATTGCGAGACATCCGGATAATCGGTGTCCGGATAAACGAGGGTTCACTGTACATTTCGAAACATAAACATACATGAAGATACATTTCTACACAGATGCAAGGAACATGCTTAACCCTTTCCCAAACAACACATTTTAGACAGTCCCAAATTGAAAGAACTTACAGACGACATTTCAAAATGGGATGAAATTGAACAATATTCTTCAGAAAGAGCAGAAAACCTTGTGGAAAAAGGAAAAATTGCTCGTGACGAGCAATTTCTCCTTTCCCCACAATGTTTTCCAAAGTCGTCTGCAAGAAAGTCGTCAAATGTCGTTATTGTTTGTGAAAGGGTTTACAAACTATGTTGCTTACTACAATATATCGCCATTGTGATTCGGCTTGAAGACTGTCTCATATGATCTATAGTAATGTTATGGTTGGCGTCGGGGACTAAAGACCGGCCAACCCGGGTCCGATCCCTGATAGCGATCATTTTCCGTAGAGTGTCCTTGGGCAAGACTCACTTCCTAGCCTAGTACTTTTACTTTTACGTGCTGCCCACTAATGGGAAGAAGGAAAGCAGCTATGGAAAAATAATTCATGCCTTAATTAAACAACAGAATTGAAAATTGGGTACCAGGGTACCGTTTTACAAAACCTGTTTTACTGAAAATTGCGTAAATCATGTTTTCATTGACAAAGACTCAGCGTTTCTGTGAAAATGTTGCGCATTTATGAGTGATAACGTTACGGGATCATGGATTAATGCGTTGAGCTCTCATATATAATAACATAAATAATGTTGAAACGATTTAAAACTTCAACCCAACAAATCAATCGAGATAACTTTAACCTTTGGCTGACCTTTTGTAAACAATGTTATCACACTTTGGGGTATGACAGTATGATAGTCATATCTATATTTAGTTTCCTTACAATAAGAAAGCTGTAAATCTCTCATTACTAATTGAACAGATACGCTACTTTGAGTTTAATATTGACGGTATATGGTCATATCATTAAATGTACATGGGTCCTTTGTCAAAGTTGGTTATGCAACTTAACTTTGAGATGAACCCTAAATATACTCAAAATATTTCGACTCTGATAGACGAAATCATTTTTCTTATTCAAGAAAGAATACCGAAAAATACACCATTTTCAAACTCTTTCTATCGTCGAATAACTTCGGTCGTTCTCGGTAAACATCGGTACACATCGGTCGGGGCCGGATATATGCGTTTCATACCGAATAGATCCGACCATGACCGATGTATACCGAAAACGACCGAGGTTATCCGACGAACTACGAAAGAATTAGTTTCAGATGACACTCTAAAATGAAAAAAGTTAACTATGAACGGTTTTCCAAAACCGGAGGTAGCTGTAACAAAAGCTTGCCATCGCTACACCGCGGAAGATCTGTCAACATGTCTTTCGGTGTCTAGCCTATGTGTCTGTTTGCATGTAAATAATTGTTGTATTCATAAGATACAATACGTATACGGTCATCTATGTGTCTGTATGTCTAGCTAGCTGTTTATATCTTAGTTTCTGACTACATATGTCTTTCTGCATAAGACCTTTTATTAAATTGCGTTCATGTGTCTGTTTGTCTTGCTGCTTGTTTGTGTCTGTGTTTCTGCCAATATGTGTCTGTCTGCATTTGCTTATTAGTAAATGTGTGTCTATGAGTCTGTTTGTCTTGCTGGTTGTTTGTGTGTCTGTGTTTCTGCTAATATGTGTCTGTCAGCATGAGACATTTTGTTGATTTTTGTCTATGTGTCTGTTTGTCTAGGCGGTTGTTGGTGTCTGTGTTTATGTCTTTATGTGTATATGTGTGTCTGTTCTGTTGGCATTGCTTTCTCAATGTGCCTTTCTGTAGGCGTGTGTAAATGTAAATGTCTATGTGTTTGCATTTCATCTGTCTGTCTAACTGTTTATCCGTTTGTCGGTATGTCTGTGTTTTTAAAGCATGTGTGCGTGTGTGTGTTTCCGTCTGCCCATTTGTATGTCTGCCTGTATGTCTATCTCACTAGCTGGCTACCTGTCTGAATGTTTGTGTATTCGTATAAACGAGTGTATAAACTGTGTCTGTGTGACGGTCGATATGTATGTCTGTCTGTCTATAAATTCATATACATTTCTTTCTTCGACTGTCTGTCTTGATATTTCACACTGTCAGTACCAGGCAGAAAGTCTTTCCTTATTAATGTAGATCATAACTCGAGTACATGTTCTGTATATGTTTGTGTGTCTGTCTTGCTCATATCACTCATGTACATATATGTTCAACTATTCTATCTTTATCATTGGTTACTAGGTCCAGATAAGAGTCGGATTTCCCTTATTGACTTCGTTCTTTATAGCCTTAAGGTAGGAAACCCGTAATCATCCATATTTAAATTCATTCTTTCGTTGCCTTACTTCGGTCGTTTTTGTTATACATCGTTCGGAGCCGGAACTATTCCCGTCAAACCGAATACTTCCGATCCCGACCGATGTATACCGAGAACGACCGAAGTAATCCGAGGAAGGAATGAATTTCAAAATAGCGGATGATTGGTATTCTACGTCAAGCGTGGGTTATCAATGAATTGAATCCGAATAGATCATTCTAACGAGGTCATAAATACACACATAACCAATAAAGAATCGGGTTTTATTCTATTTTCGATAAAAATAAATGTATGACATCTATGGATCTAGCTTGGTAAAAAGCAATAGGTAAAAGTACGTTATGAAAAACAAACTTAAGATATAAGTACGAAGACTGACTATCAAGCTAAAAGTAAGGAAAAAATGTTTGAAGCGTACATGTAAACTTTGGATGGTGTACTCTATTCGGAATAAAAGTTTGATTCATTTGATTTATCCAGACTCAAATTTAGAATTTGAACAAGCAAAAACGTCTTCATCACTTAACAAGAATTTAACAGCTTTTAGCGTAATTTAGAGAAATAAAAATACATGTATATTATTACAGAAAGCCATGGCCTTTAAGTTTAAGAAACGTTAAGTTTGTGAATACATTAAGCAAATAAAACCCCATTCCTCCGCTTGATTTACGGATTGCTGATAACACTGCCATGTTTGATAAACGGTAGGAAAACTTTGGGTTTCAACCTCTATGTGACCAGAAACTGAACTTTCTAATGTATTCAAAATATTGTCAATTGTTTTCAAAATACTATATTGAACAACTAGATGAATCTCAGGACCAGATAACTGTATCGAGTATCTATATATGCAAGGATACTCATTTGTCAAATCTCGCGTAATCTCCGCTAATCTCGAATTATCCCGCGTTATCACGAGAACTTTGAACTGGTTGTTTCGGCTAGAGGGCGCTGTGTTGCGGTGGATAAAGTTTTTCAAAATGGCGGACATGAAACTGTGAGTGTATTTCTTTAAATTTTCCTCCATCCCACCCATTTTACAGTGTTGATTTGCTCGTAGGCAATTTATTATCAACATTGACGTTAAAGTTCGATACATTCAATTAGGTTCAAGCTCATTTCAACAATATTACAATTATTTAACAGTGACCTGTGAACTTCCAATACAAATCCATGGTGCGGACGACCCATTACCCATACTATAGAAAATTATGCCCAGGTCGGTGGCTACTTTCTTACAGGGGGACATTTGATAGTTGGTAAGGGACGAACATATCGTGTCGCATTGACTCTACTAGAACTCAGATTTCGAGCTCGAGACCTCAGGCACTCGCCGAGTCGCATAAGGACTGTCCAACCCGAGTTTGAAACCCGGCGCGGCCGAAATTCTATCCGACGGTTAAAGGTGCTTGCTCACAGTTCAAAACACTTTGAAAGTCATATAATGTATCGTTAAAATAATGCAGTTTTTGTACTGTTGTTTGATATAAAACGAAAACAAGCTATTAAACGCATTATAAATTCAGGAAGCGTAAATTTATCTAAGTAAGTACAGTTTATATGCGGTAGATCTCAAAAGCAATATCACGCTTTTGGATTAAAGTACATGTTCATACACTGTATTGATAGCCGAAATAATTAAAAACGATCTTATTTTGCTTCAAATAACTATTCTTCAGTGCGTATCATGTAACAGTACAGCTGTTGTTCAGTCTTAAAGATGATTAGTTTCAACTTTCGCAATTTCCTCACATCTGTGAACAAGCACCTTTAATGAACTTTATTCGTCCTTTGCCACTGCTCAATTATGTTCTTGTGTTAAGCGGTCAATGGTCGTAACACAATTATTGCCACGAAACTTAATAAAACATATGAACTCAATCAGGGAAACGATTAATTAATCAAGATTTGACAAAAGGGTTTTGCCACAGGACACATCATCTTTAGATTCAGCTTGCCACTTGGCATGTATTTACATATTATATTTATCTTTAGTATAATCACGTGTAGAATATGTTTGTATGATTTGTAATTCTTTAATGTGCCATCACAACATGGCAAAATAGACGGAGAACAAAAAAACGGAAGCGGAAAGGAAAAGAATGCTCACACTCCCCTGAAAACTGGGTCTACGTAATTAAGGTAGAATACCCATAATCCGCTATTTTGGAACTCATTCTTTCGTGGGATTACTTCGGTCGTTCTCGGTAGACCTCGGCCTGGACCGATACTTTTCGCATGCAACTAAATAGTGCCGGCCCCAGACCCAAATTAACCGAGAATAACCTAAGTAAGCCGATGACCGAATGAATTTCAAAATCACGGATTATGAATATTTTACCTTAAAACATTAAAATGTATTGTCATCTACTTATCTTAATGGTCTGTCGTCTGCTTCACGTTTTAGAAATTCCATCCGCCACATTTCCATCTCCAAAGAAAAGCGTTTGAATATGCTGTATGATATTGCAAAATCGCAGAAAGAATTGTTCGCGTTATCCAAAGTGAGCGCTAAAGTGGGAAAATTGTTGTTGTTGTTTTCAGCTACGTCTGCGCTTTGCTGTGTTTACTGGCGGGTGGGGTATTCGGTCAACTCGACACAAACGTTTGTAATCCGAACGACTTCAAGCCCTTACCCAATGGTAAGTAGAAACCGCTTGACTGCTTCGAATAGTATAATATTATCTATTTTTCTATAGTTTATTTTTCTTTATCTGGTTAAATTCATTCACACAACATCTGATGCTCGACAAAGCCTTCGAACAAATAAGCGTCCATGATCAAATCGTAGTCAATAAATCTTTATTCAATCTTGTATCTAGAAACAACGTAATGTTACACTATATTTGTTGGTATATGTTAAATGCCAAATGTATATACAGTATTCACTTCTCTAACAAACGAATACAATTTCTTTTTGAATGTGAACAAGTTATTAAGTGTTGTTCACCAACATTTGCCGTCTGTTGCCCTCTATGCATGAATAATTATGACGCGGTATATTCAATACTCGACAGCCTTCCGAACACAGACGATAAACAATAGAACTATACGCATTATATATCAACAGGTTAGCTTGGTAGCATTTATCAAATATTGCACGTTGACGAACCACGTGGTCGAACATTACGGACGGCTCCGAGAATATTTTAAAATACTCAGTATAGCGTGTAATTCATGCTAATCAGGCAGGTCAACAGACGGTGAATTTTGGTGAACAATACTCGTCAAAAAAAGTTCTGTTTTGGTCTGTTTTGTATCTATTGTTATACTCGTGGTTCATGCATTGTTTTAACAGATAGCAATTCGTATACCAACGATATATTTACAACTACAGTCAAACTTGTGTTAAGAGGCCAGCCTATGGGACAGAGTAAATTGGCTGTTTAAGACAGGTTGGCTGCTTAACACAAGTTGAATTACACTTTAAGTCTAACAATGGGACTTTCTGTAGTGGCTGTTTAAGGCAGGTTGGCTGCTTAAAAGGGTGGCTGCTTAACACAAGTTAGACTGTATATACATGTACTTTATAAACTTCTCTGAAAAGAGTTATTATGTTTGGTTTTGTTCGGTTGATTTAGATCCGGTCCGGCCAAAGATTCCTTCATACTATTCGGTACACACCGAAGCGAACATTCTGAACCGGCAATACACGTCTGACTACCACGAATGGTTCGACGGCGCGAACAACCGGTCTGCGGTCCACGTTACCACAAACAACCTCAAAACACAGGAAATCTATAGTTTCAACACGAATGAAATGTTTCACATCGACGAAGATACGGGTCAGTAATCAATCAATGAAGTTTCTTTTTCCACTTAATTAAGAATGTACATCACTCACTCTTGATCATTATAGTACATTTCTCTGGACGACATACCAGTGCTAAGCTAGGAAATGTGTCTTGCCAAAGGATGCTCTACGGTGAAATAGATGATCGCCATCAAGGATCGAACTTTGGTCTCTAGTCCTCGGCGTTAACCACTCCTTGCATAACACGAGAGTGTTAATACTTAGTTTGAAGTTTAAACTAAGTAAATATGTTTAATCGTTGAATAACGTTTTATCGTAAAAGTAATTTCATTTTATAAATAGACTGTGATAGTTGCCGAGTCCCTCTTCTAAATTACTACATGGCAAATAACAACGACTACTAAATATGATTTACGTTTTAAAAAAGATAAAGGTAATTTCATGAATGAAGAAGGACGGGTTTCGAACCGTCTATTTGGTTACCACATGTCAAATGACAAATGAAATAATGCGACAAAAGTATGATAGAAATACAGATGACATCAAATTTCTGTTGCAGAAGTCTGTACAAACGGATACGCAAAGAAACAAGTGAATATGTGTCTTTACATTTTATCGTAGAATGGTGCCGGGAATTTGCCCATCCTCCCTTCATTCTAAATCTGATCAGCTGCATTCTATGCATGTACCACTAAATTTGGGTTTACAAACCGGTTTCGTAAAAATGCGATTATTGACACCCAGGGTACCGTTTTACCAAACAACTTAAGGAAATTATTTGCGTAAGTCATAACTGATAAACAAGAATAGTATCTTCAATGAATGCACAATATTGCGTCTCGGAGAGATAGATTCATATGATGTGTTGCTTTGCAATATTGCTTCGCCGAATATTGATATAAAATGAATTGTTGTTTTAGACTTACGTAAATCTTAAGCGTAAACTGTTGAGACAAACGGCACCCTGGTCATTTCACATAGAAAATAACATAAATGCGATGTTATCCCTTGAAGTATTGAATAATAAAATGCAGAAATTAGTTCAGTACCCGATTAAAACTTAAAACCTTCACCGACATGTTTTTATCATCCTTTCCTGATACCGTTAAACTTGTGTTAAGAGGCCAGCCTGTGGAACTGAGTAAAATGGCTGTTTAAGAAAGGTTGGCTGCTTAACACAAGTTGATGAACACTCTAAATTCAACAATGGGACTTTCTGTAGTGGTTGTTTAAAGCAGATTGGCTGCTTCAAAGAATGGTTGCTTAAAGCAAGTTGGACTGTATTTTTACATCTACTTCCGGTGTGCATATTTTTACATTTACTTCCGGTGTACGTATTTAACATCTACTTCCGGTGTACGTATTTAACATCTACTTCCGGTGTACGTATTTTACATTTTCTTCCGGTGTACGTATTTCACATCTACTTCCAGTGTGAGTATTTTTACATTATTTCCTGTGTACGTATTTTTACATTTACTTCCGGTGTACGTAATTTAAAATTTACTTCCGGTGTACGTATTTTACATCTACTTCCGGTGTACGTATTATTACATCTACTTCCGGTGTACCTCTTTTACATCTACTTCCGTGTACGTATTTTACATCTACTTCCGGTGTGTGTATTTTTACATTTTCTTCCGTCGTACGCATTTCTACATCTATTTCCGGTGTACGTATTTTTACATCTACTTCCTGTGTACCGTACAGGCATTTGCACCCTTAAGAAGTTGAGTCAATCTCACACGCTTTGGCTCTTTGGTGCCGACGACGCGAGCGGAAAGCCCAGGATATTCACGGCCGCTGGTTCCCTGCACTTCAGTAATAGTTCCACAGAAAAGCACATCAACAAGACCATAGTGCGGGGCATCAGATGCGACCTCTGGAGTTCCTGTCAGTACTGGAGTGCCCTCAATGCCACCATGCGCCTGGACTGGTATTTCGCAGGTGACTAGAGTTTAATTTTAATAAGTAACTTATCTATGAAAGGTTCTTTCTTCAATTGTCATTCAACAATTAATTTATTCAAATATTTTACAACATGTTATGCGGGGCATCAGATGCGAGCTCTGGATTTCATGTGAATACTGGAGTGCACTAAACGCCACCATGCACATGGACTGGAAATTCGCAATTTTTATAGGAAGTATAAGAAGTATCTATGAAAGGTTACTTTTTCAATTATTGTTCAACTATTTATTTATTCAAATATTTACAACATGTTATGCGTGGCATCAGATGCAAACTCTGTAATTCATGTGAATACTTGAGTGCACTAAACGCCACCATGCGCCTGGACTGGTATTTCGCAGGTGACACCATTTTAATGGTAACATGTTTAAGAAGTATCTCATTCGGAACACCTCGGCGATTTCTTAAAATAACCTCGGAGGTAATGGGGAGCCATTTTTGAAAGTAGGTCAGCAACGAAGGGCCAATCGTATCTACTCGGCAATCCCCGTAACAAGCCGGGGATTGCCGAAAAGAGCCGATTGACAAAATATGAAACAAAGATGTGTTGATATGATCATCTTTAATGAAAAGGGTAAACAAACTATTCAAATGTGATATATAACCAATTTGTGTATATTAAAATACATATTTAATGCCTATGTGCATTTTGCGTTATCCGCCGGAAATAAGGCGAATTACCCCAGGATTTCTGGTGTATTCATGTACTGCCTACGAGGTATATCTACCGACTTGTGACGGGGATTGCCGAGTTGATACGATTGAGAAGTATCTATGTCATTCAACAATTTATTTATTCAAATAAATTGTTTACAACTTGTTGTGCGGGGTATAAGGTGTCAAACAAATAGGACTCAGTTCAAAATGTCATGGAGCGTTAATCACCCCTTGAATTATTCCTTAATTATTTCGTTAAAGGCACATAAAAGGAGATTAATGCTATATCAAACTATTTTATTTGGCAAACTTCTGATCAGATTAAGTAAGTTATCACCAAAAAATTCCATCAGCAAAACTTGAATGTGAAAGTCTACCAGAAATAACCTAGATTAGCAAGTTTAATAAGTCAGATTGCCTCATTCTTCACCTCTGACCTTGACAGTTGATACACATCAACCAATCAGAATTCTTTATTTTGAATATGTAAACAAACAGCTTGTTGATAAACATGATTGAATTGGAGACAACTATATTTCAAGCACAAAATAACTTATTTTAAAGGAATCTTTTTAATAGGGTCTAAATGCATTTGTGAATATATTCTCATGACTTTTATGCACATAATTGAAGAACTCCATATATTATTTCAGTAATTTATTTGTACTTATCTCCTTTGATATGCCTTTAAGATACGAACTTCAATACATCGAATATTCAGTTTCAAGCGTCAACCATTAGACATAACGAGTTTATCAATGCATCTCCGCCCCGCATGACTCTAAATGTATTTCGTTTAGATCCAAACTAACATACATCAAATATTGGAACATTCAGATCCAGGTCTCAATCAATAAAACAAAGCGAATGCAAATACTACCTTCAATTACTCCCTAATTATTTCATTGAGATCGAAACTAACAGATATCAAATATTCATATCAGAGCCTCAACCCATAACATTGAAGAGGGTATAAATACCATCTTGAATTACTCCAAAATTATTTCATAAAGATACGATATCAAATATTCAGATCCGAGCCTCGACCAATAAAGTTAAAGAGAATTTCCACACCACCTTGGATTACTCCCTTGTCTGTAATCATTTCGTCGATATCGAAACTCGTGTTGAATTTTCAATATTCAAACGAAAATCAAAATCCATAAATCCATCAGATGTTTTTACCGCTTGGCATTGTTTCCCATTAATTTCGTTAAGATTCATACTGGCAGACATTAAATATTCAACCATCAGTCCAAACCAATACATTAATTTTGATTTTATACCGCTTTGCATTATTCCATATCCGTTTAGATCAGTTCTGGCAGACATGAAATATTCAACCTACAGTCCAAATCCTTATTTTCTATGAATCTCGTTTAGATCTTTTCTGGCAGACATCCAATATTCAATCCCAAGCCCCAGTACGAGCCCATGTCCAGGGCAAGGTGTGGTCAAACCACAAGAGCAGAGCGTTCAACCATATTTATGAGTTTGCAGACTTTGAGTCAACACCATCGCACGATTTGTCCAGCGTTTTCGAGGTAAATTTTGACGTACACTAGCATATTCTATATGAGTTTTATCTGGGCGTTCGAGGTTATCATTGTTGAGTTTGATTTTGTGTGTTATGTCAATGAATTCGAAGTTAATATATATGAGGTGTCTGTTTTTATTCTTTTGATATTACATTTTTTTTTAGTTTCACTTTTCATTCGACATAATCGTCTAGTTTAGCTTTTATTTTTGTTGTTTTGTTCTTCAATATTTTGATTGGATTGTAGTGTAACGTTCGTTGAACGTTTATGCAAATTTGAACCTAATGCATCGTTTGAGAGAACATGCAGGTATATATGTAGACAACACAACCGCTCAGTGTACGGCAGTGTTTTTCACTGATTGGATGTGTTTGTGTCTTTGAGAGATTCATTTGCACGGCTCGTTACATTGGTGGCAGCGGTGGGATAAAGACTTCTCCTTCTATCGGAGTTGCCTTCTCCATGCATTTCCAAAGGGACAAGACTCGGGACGAGTCTTCTCGGAAGTGGGAGTTATGTAACGTGCGTTGAACGTTTATTCAAATTAGAAACCTAATGCATCGTTTGAGAGAACATGCGGGTTTATATGTAGACAACACAACCGCACAGTGTACGAGAGTGTTTTTCACTGATCGGATGTGCTTGTGTCTTTGAGAGGTTCATTTGCTCGGTTCGTTACATTAGGTAAACGTACATGCAAAGATTAATTCTTTCGTGGTTTAACAATTTTCTTTAAATAATGTGTCAATTTCACAACGGAGTTCGATGTAAACGTAAGTGCAAATTTAAGGCTACGAAAGGTTTAGCCAAGAACTCTTACAATTTTCTGATCAAATTTGCAGGTTTATTGTTATGTCTCAGGTAAATATACACGGATAAAACGTATAAAGTTTTACACCTTTTTTCATTTAATTTTCAGTTTAATTGTTATGTTTGATGTAAATATACACGGATAAAACTAATGTTTCCTGTCTTTGCTAGACCCCTGATGGCGCTTTCTGTCCTGCAAGGAAGAACACCAAACCTTTGCCAACACCACCCTCCGCTTTCCACTTCACCGCCGAAATCCTTCAGCCTGATGCAAGAGTGATTACACGAATCAAGGTTTGTTTTTGGTTTAACAAACCAGGTTTGTTTCTGGTTTAACAAACCTGGTTTGTTTTTGGTTTAACAAACCTGGTTTGTTTTTGGTTTAACAAACCTGGTTTGTTTTTGGTTTAACAAAACTTTCAAAATATTTTTTTATTAATCTCACGAAGCTATGGGATTCAAACAATTGTTCTATAATCAATAACTTATCTTACGCATAGATCCGTAACTAAGAGTGCAATGGAGATTCCGTTAGTGGTCTAATGCTAGTGTCTAGCTTTAATTTATTCATTTCGCATATATCGTGAAACAATTTTTTACACCTTACATTAATCACTCTCGATTCTGCTTCCTAATTACAAAACCAGTTATGGCACCGAATGTGGATTATTGGTCTAATACTATTTTAACAGTTATTGATGTATTCAATTTTATTCCCGTTAAAATGCTTCTAATATCTCTAAGGGTGCCACGGCTGTTTGTTTGAGGTCCAACTTTCAACAGTGACTTTTCAGTCGTATCGCAATGTTATCTATGTCGAAACTATCAATAGTTCCAGAATCACTTGGAACATGTATTTCCTGTCATTGCCATCCCATTTTACCCACAATACAGTTGAGGAAAGTCTTTATATGTGTCACAATTGTTTTATTTTAGCTAAAATTAATGGTGCATTGCTTTTCGTTATGTTATGAACGTCACAGTTGAAAACGAAAATAAATAAAAGCGGTGTGTGTGTTCAAATACAGCTTTCCACATGCTGTTTGTCATACACCTTTTATTAAGATAGAAGCCGTGTCTATGTTGCTTTTTGATTACCTTAAATCGGTACGACGTATACAGAGATGTCATTATCTTTTACTCAGCAAAATATGAATTACAATAGATATGTTATATTCTATGATACATATCTTATATATAACACATAACATTTCAGGAGTACTACGACTTTGATCTGAATCTAGTAAGATATGATTTTACCCCAGTTGGTAGTTCGCCTCAAACACAAGTTCACGATTTTAGTACAGGTAAACCGTGTTTCCCCTTTAAATTATTATTTGGAATGAGGTATTACTTCGTCTTTAACAATAGTTAAGTCATTAAGCGATGATAAGCGCAACATTTAAATGCTCGTGTAATTTCTTATCTAGTTTTGCACAAAATTCTTTCCATTTCTAAGCCAGTGACTGTTTTCCTTTATAAGCTACAATATTTGGTGCTTCTGTTTCTAACAAATTGTTTTACGTCTGTTTTAAATGATCTTAATGATATATCAGTGGACTACAGTGTTTTTCACTGATGGGATGTGAATGTGTCTTCTAGAGACCTATTTGCCTGCTTAGTTACAGAAGAAATTACCAACATTTCATTATGCAACCACTTATCTTTCCCACTATAGATGCATCAAATTAATTAATCCTGAATCTGTTAAGACAGTCTTCTGTTTGCAAATGAATCCAACACTTTAGACCAAAACTAAAAATGAGATGACTTTTTCTCTCTCTTGTATGGGGTTTATGTTTCTATGCGCCGTATATTCAAACCAGTTGCTCGTTCAGATGGGATATTTACATATAACACTTACGACTCAACAAATCAGTTCGACTGAATCGTCTTTTGATAGCGAAGTTGTAACCTTTTACAATGACTGCGAAATTTATTTAGTGATACGAATGAAAACGCACATGTGTCAATTCTGTCCAACCGAAATTATTGGTTTAACGCTTTGAAAATTACGGGATTATCTAAGGGGTTAACGATGCAATTGGAATATTTGGGTTGTTTTGAGGAGTTCCCTATGTAAGTTGATTTCAAGGAAAGTTTTAAAAGTTCCCTATTTAATTGAATGATGCATGTTCTATACGAGTTGCCTTTGTAATTGATATATGCATTTTTTCACGCACGAGTTGTCTATGTTATTGAAAAATGCTTTTTTACGAGTTGTTTTTTTATTGAAACATGAGTTTTTGTAACAAGTTGTCTATGTCTTCGAGATGTGTATGACGTCTTCATTAGTCGTCTTACGTTCTATATAAATGAAATATGTTGTTTTTTAACGAGTTGCCTACATAACTGAATTGATATGTGTGATACGTTTTCCAGGCATTGCATATATCATTGACGATATAAAGGGCAACTGTAGCATCAGTAACATTTCAAGTACAGGGTTCGATGCCCACAACCTTGACGCCACACACGTCCGCATTCGAACTTCAAAGGAGTTCTTCTACTTTGATAAAACAGCCTACACTTATGAAGGGACCGTAAGTATTCTTTCGCGTTTTTCTTTCAAGTTTAATTATTCTTGCGTCATATTGCGATGGCTGGCTCATCATTGGTCAAGACATGTTAAACCATCGGGAATCTTTTAGTCAATAAGTTACATGAAATAAAAAGAAAATGCTACAGTGAAATAAACCAATGCAGATATATATACATATGAATTTTCCTACAAACATACATTTGCTCTTTTTTTCTCCACTTTTGAAACAAGACCGCTCAAATTGACCAACACTTCCTTCATTTATCACAATTATTTCTATCGAATACCACAAAGAAAACATAATGCATCTAACTTTCCTAAACAATTTTCTGTTGGTTCTTTTTTTATAATTTTGTTTATTTATTTATCTTAATTAGTACCATAATTCTGTATCATGAAAGGTTTAACATTTTTTTGATTTGCTATTTATTATTTCATTAAGGTGACATTTAAGTTCAATGGGTCGGGTGGGATTCATGAATTGTTATGTACATATATGTACTTTCACTGCGTAATACAAAAAGATACCTTAACTTATTTTTTAGAAAAAGTTAAACTTTATTAACTAAACACGTTTATGCAAAAGTTGGTATCAGACAAGACAATAATCACCAACATTCGAGAAAGTTTTAATATACGGCTCTTTAGATTTTGCGTTAAAGGGAAATCTGATAACATTTATTTATATAAAACAGTATGCAATATATTTTAACAAACGAGAAAAATAATTTAATTCAACATTTATTTGTTATCTCAAAAAGATGGTATTAGCAAGGCAAGATATGGTATTAGACAAGGCAATATATGGTATTAGACAAGGCAATATATGGTATTAGACAAGGCAAGATGGTATTAGACAAGGCAAGATATGGTATTAGACAAGGCAAGATATGGTATTAGACAAGGCAAGATATGGTATTAGACAAGGCAATATATGGTATTAGACAAGGCAAGATATGGTATTAGACAAGGCAAGATATGGTATTAGACAAGGCAAGATATGGTATTAGACAAGGCAAGATATGGTATTAGACAAGGCAAGATATGGTATTAGACAAGGCAAGATATGGTATTAGACAAGACAATACCCATAATCATAACAATAGAGATATTCTAAGTAAAAAACTCTTTACATTCTGCGTGACAGCAAAGTCTGATATTATTTACTTGCAGAAAACTGTACGCAACATAAAGACAGATGTTTGGATTGCCCAGAGAAATGACTTTCCAAAGCCAAATTCGTCGACATCTACATGGCAGTGGTATTTTGCAACGGTAGGATCTGTTTTAGCCTGTATCCCTAGGACATCATGCCTTAAACTAACTAAGACAGAGAGAGACGTTAGCTATATGAACACATATAAATGCGTATACATGTATAAACAAACTTTGGTGGAAGGTTAAACACATCCCGTGCATTTTGATTGCTTCTTTGACCTCCAAAAATTCATGTATACCGTATACATTTTTTATTGGTATGTTAGCTTTTAGAAATTTATTGACTATCATTTACATGCATTTTATAATGCTTTTCTTTTCTTCTAAGATGTCCTGTAGAGATCTTTGCGTTTTTTACGCTATAACCTTCCCTTAAAATTCAGGTACTGACATCTATATTTATGATCCCTCTTAATATTTATAAAAATGCATTTAGCTGCTACCATTTCCACTACCAATTATCATGCCCAGGAAAACATAACCAGTCAATATATCATCAAAGTCATGCCTGTAAAATGCTCTTAAAGTCGCCATTAATGTTTTTAAGATTTAGTTGCACAGCGATCCTCTGCACAGGACATTCAGTAACAATCATTATTCCAAGGAAAGTCTTTTCAGGTTAACTTGGTATATCATAATAGACATGATTTAAGTATGTTCCTTTTTTCGCCAAAAGTGTTTTTAAGATTAAGCTTCACAGTAATCCTTCGCCCAGAGTATTTACTAATAGTTTCCATAGCATTGATGTTACTATTCATTAATTAACAATTAATGCGAACAAGAAACACGTCTGGATCTGCTCTTACGATTTTTATTCTTAATAGACTTTATTCAGCATGTATATTTTGGCCATTACATTCACTACCTTTTCTCCTTGGTCTACCATCTGAATTCATGCTTATATCTTTACAAATCGCTGATGAGCTTTTATTATACTTAGACAAATCCATTTTCCAGCCATCCTATGTCCAGAATATTGCCGACCAGTTACAGTTCGGTCTGCCAGTGAGGTTGTCTCTACAATCGTCGGTAAGTTTCTTGTATTACATCTTATGAACTTTAAGTGAAGCGTTGCTTTCTGTGTAAATAGAGAATAGATGGTTGGTGTCGTGAATCGGAAATGTTATCGGGCAAGGCTTAGGAATATTATCCGGTGAGCCGAAGGCGAAACGGATAATAATCCGAAGCCGAGCCTGATAACTTTTCCCATTCAAAGACACCAACCATTTATTCTATTTATCCAGTTACCTTTATGTATTCTTTCAAACAAATAATATGTAAATTAGATACGAGAAAGAAGGAAAAAATATGTAGAGAATGATGTTAACATGACGTCATTTCGTTTTTATGACGTCATGATTTGTCGCGTGGATGTGTTATATGGTTAGTGCCGGATATCAAAAATGTTATATGGCACCTTGTTATCGGTCCCAAAATGACAGTTGTGACAGGATAAAATGCTTTACCCGATATATGAGTACGGTAGAATGTTCATATAACACTGTTTACACCTATCATTAGTTTTTAAAAGACGAATGTATCATTTGAGATAAGTAGGAAAACTTTGTCATTTGCATTACAGTCAAGGTTACATTAACGAGCAAAGTTCCTCTTAAAATATAAATCCTCAACGACCATTAATCTAGCCTGGACTAGAATCACTTTGCAATGCATTACACGATATAAGGAGTCACCAAGAAACTTGGTGTCACTTAAAACTTCGCGACGCCTTCATATATGTAAAACCTCTATTTAAAGTTGTTTACACTTCTAAAATTAAATATTGCTAACGAATTGTACAAAACTTCGTACTTCAATAAAAGCTCAATGTCTAAAGTACAAAGTAAAGCGTTGCTTTGGAACCATCTTTTGTCATTATAACACCATATCTACATATGTGGTCTAGTAATGGGTAACACTTCAAACTCAGGAGTACGTGTTTTTCACATGTCAACTCGAAAATGCGTCAGATATCTCCAAAAATGGGCAGAAATTCTGCAACACAACTTTTTGTGGTGGCAGTTATTCTTGTTATGTAAGAGATATAACCTCTGGGAGAATCTTTGTTTGGCTATATTTGTTAGTCTCGTCTGTCTTTTAAGGCGGGCAATTTTATCTATAACATCTACGACTATGACGAGCAAAGACCGAGCATCTGGTCCTACGATATCAGCCGTTGCTATGGTTACACACAAAGGAAGGACTTCTCGATCAGCCTTAACGGTACGTATTTCCATAATGAACCATTTCTTTTGAACTCTGCTCATTAACATTGTATCATGATTTTAATATTAAGATCATCTTGCACTACATACTGCAAATTACAAAGAAATGCATTTACAAGCAGAATTAACGGCATCCAGTTATTTAGTTATTTTTTTGTCGAAAAGTACATTTTGGTTTCATATAAGTCCATTTCTCTTTCAATTCACTCTGCTTTCTTTTAACTAACCAAGGTAAATGAAGCTATCAAAAAGGATAATATATAATGCGTAATGCGTAAAAGATGTGACATTTTCACGTCAAATCATCTTAAATCAAGTCCCAGTCTAAACAACTTCAAAAATGGACTGGGCAATCACCTCTTTCAAACTTATTTAACAGCGCCTCCCAACCATAATCTCTACTGACGGTTCGGGAGTATTAACTTGAATTTCCTTTTGCAGGAGATTTTAAGACAGCAGTAAGCACACATCTTGAACGTTTCAAATACGCTGTGATTCAAGCGATTACAAAGGCCGGTTCAACAGATTCTACAATATTGACGGCATTAAGGATTTATAACATACAGGTAAACATGCTAACGGCTATTATGACATGGTTGTTTATTTTTTACGACATTGAAAAATATGTCAGCCATACGTTTACGACTGCTCGGGTATTTTCTATCAGATGTGTGTCACGAAAAATGTCTAATTTAACAATGTTTTCTTTTATATACATTTCCCCGACCAGTATCAGAATTTGCGTGTGTCCTGTAAAATATAGGTCAAATTGTTCATTACCTGACATTTCACACAATTTTAACGGAGTTTTCCTATTTTTTGTGTTGTTCTTTATCACCATTATTATCATACAGGTTGACAGGATGATAACAAACTGCGTCTAATTGCATTTATTATAAGAATTACATGTTCTCGTGTTCTAAACTTTACCTTAAGTTATATCATAAACTGGTGTCCTTTACAACCATTCAAACACTGAAACAAAGTGTGCAATATTGCAGTCATGCCAATGCGACATATTTCGTATGTTTTAACATTATTATTTCTATTATTATTAACAGATTGACTACACCAGCAGTTCTAGTATTGTGGTAACATTCACTCTCCTTGATAAGTCTCCATTAGGTAAGAATATATATATTTAATGTTATAAGTTACATCTTATCAAATTATGTTCATTGAGGGAAAGCAGGCCAACGGTCTTATCTGTATGTGTCGTTATGTCGGGATCACACTTTCTCAAACTGTGTTTGGGGGGGGGGGGGCGTAGAGCAGTAAACGGCTTGAGCTGCAGGTGTCTTGAGCTCGAGCCCGGGTTCGGCCAGAATACGTTTCGTCATTTAAAGGTGCATAATCACAGAAGAGAGAAATCGAAATCAAAATAAAATGACGTCACACATGACATCACGATTTGTCTCGTGACTACTATTAATTACTACATTTGATTAATTAAACGATCTAATTACAAACGAAATTCTTGCTATTCCAGGCGACGTGCACAACCCGAAGAAGGAGGTTGATTTGGCCACTGTTGCCTCCCAAATCAGCGCTGTCATCAACAGTGGACAGTTTGTTGTTAAACTCAACGCTCCCGGTATGCCTGCGGTAAGTTGGTATCTAAGATAGAAAACCGATAATACGCCATTTTGAAACTCATCCTTTCGTCGGAATACTTCGGTCGTTCTTGGTAAACAATGATCGAGGACGGAACTATGCGATTTTATGCGAATAGTTCCGGTCGTGACTGATGTTTACTGAGTATTGCAGTACCAATGACTACAAAATAGTAACTGGTCGTAAAATCCTTTTAAATCGTGCTTCTGGGATTGCAATATCAGTGAAAAGAAAATGAATGGCGATGAATAGTTTTGAATCGCAGTAACACATATCATCCAGAAACAAGGATCGCGACTCGAAACAATGATATAGTTTTCTTCCGATTCATGTTAAACTTTTCCCTTTAGTTCAAATTTCGGCATGAGAATTTTGTCATGTTGGAACGTTCATCTTCATGATCGATGCAGTAAGAATATATCCACTGTACTTCTATATATAAAAAAGGTGATAATGTAAAGTAACCATTTTTGTTTCCAGGCAGCGTTTATGAAGGCCCAGCAATATTCTATGACCCCTACACAAAGGGTCCAGAACGCGTTTGTTAAGCCTCAAATACAGACAACATCCTCAGCGTCTGGTGTCTCAGGAGGTAAGGTGTTGATTGTGCAAACAAAAGTTTTTATATATTGATAATAAAGGTATGTACACCATAGGTCCCTTGTGGTTGAAAGTGGAGGTTATCTAGCAAAGCAGATCAATAGTCCACGCTTTAGCAATAATGGAAATTCTTATTTATTATTTTTACTCAAGTTTTCGTTCATGTTGTTTTCAATAGTGATGCGTGCAATTTCGATGTGATTTGTATGGTGTTCGACTGTATCAACAATTTGCAGGTTGTGGCTTTTCTCGATCAATCATTACTAGCTTAGGGCTCTGAAACGACTTTCCACAGGTCACTATCTCGAAACCAGACTCGAACCCGGGAACTTATGACTTCTAAATAAGCCAACTTAACCACTGGTATACAGGACTTTATATATCAGTTCATCTATTCGTGTTTCCTATCAAATCAATGCTAGATGTAGAGATAAAAAACATGTGTATTCTGTTTCCCTTTAAAACCAATTTACTTATAAATACAATGCTATGACGGACGCCATGCCTGTATATGTAGATTCCATGAACACGATGTTTATTTACATCACCGAGGCCTAATCTTGTCTATATAGATACATTCCCAAGACGGATTCAGTTCATTAACATCACCGTTCTTTTGTCTTAACAGACAATATATTCATTCCTTAAAGGCACATAAAAGGAGAGGAGTACAAATAAATTACTGAAAAAAAATATGGAGTTCTTTCATCATGTTCATAAAATTCATGAGAATTAATTTACGAATGCATTGAGACCATATTACATAGACTCCTTTAACATAAGTTAATTTGTGCTTGAAATATAGTTGTCTCCAATTCAATTATGTTTATCAATAACCTGTTTGTTTACATATTCAAAATAGCGAATTCTGATTAGTCGGTTCAAACATTTGTGTATCAACTGTCAAGGTCAGGGGTAAAAAGAATCACACAATCCAAATTATTAAACTGGTTAACCTGGGCTATTTCTTATTGGCTGTCTAAGTTGTGCTGATGGTTTTTTTTGTGATAACTATTTGAGCCTGACCAAACATATGTAGATTCCATAGGCTTCAAATTATCAAGTTTATTTATGGTATAAGATCTTACTTAAATTATATATTGTTATGCGTCAGGAATGTCATTAATACATATCTTGCCTTATGCTTATATAAATTAGAAATGAACACTCATCTGGAATATTTAAAAGTAGATGGTCTAGCTCCATATGATCAGGTGAATGTGTCAAAATTCAACAAGCATCAAAATACTCTTGTTTCTTCATGGCTGATAAATAGCCATATTTGTATAATAAATAAATGAAGATTTAGCACTCCCTGAATACGTCCATGACCGACGGTAAACGTTTCATATATGTACAGATTCTGGGAACATTAAATAATTGTTTGAATATGACCGTACTTCAGAGGTAAATAGACTATTTATCTTATTTCAGTGGCCGATTTTCTGTGATACTGAGTATTTTCTGTGTAAACATTCAATGAACAGTTAGCTCTCCCTGTATATGTCCATGAGTGATTTCTTACTATCTTTATGTATATGTTTAGAATATGTTTATTTATGACAATGCTTCAGAGTTCAATATACATCTTATTCCAATATACATACCAAGTACATAGCCGATTCGTAGCCTTTTTCGTATAAACATTTAATGAACATTTAGCTCTCCCTGTATATGTCCATCACCGATGTGTAACATTATCTATAAACAGATTCTGTGGAAATTAAATTATTTCATGGTTCTTTTTTAGGTGCAATGGCCGGAATGGGCGTCGCCTTATTAGTGCTGTTCTTTGTGTTCGGAGTCCTCGGGATGTACGTGTACTACAGACGGCAGGGTGGGGCTTTCCTACCCAAGAAATTCGGGGGCGATGGCGATATAACACAGTCCGATTAATGTTGACAACGTTTTGTCCGCTCAATGAACTTGTTAACAATTTATGATGAAATTTTAATGAAAAGTTAAATTATAATATATATACTTGTTTTATCATTCTGATAAGCTAGCAGAAATAGTTGATATTTTATTTATGTAAATGCTGCAAAGTGAAACCCTTTCAAACAAGGTCTTCAGCCAAATATTCATACTCATGTCTTATCAATACTTTTACCATTTTTAAAGTGCAATACATATTTGTTAGATAACGTTGAAATGCGTGCAAATTTAAGTGATACTTTCTTTAAGTGAATTCTGCAAAATACGTCTTTCAAACAAGTTGTCAAGTTGAAATAGACATACTTATGTTTTATCAAGACAATTACAAGTTTAAAAGTGCAATATATAACTGTTAGATAATGATGATATGCTTGCAGATTTAGTTGATATTTTCATTAATTGAATTCTGCAAAATACGCTTTTCAAACAAGTTGACATTGGCGTAGACACTCGCATACTCGCATTTATCAAGACAAACTTAATAATAGTGCAATACTAAGTTATGATATCTTGCCGAAATGCGATAACATATGATTGATAGTTTCATTTCAGTTAATTATACAAAACACGCTTTTCAAACATGTTGTGAAATTGGTACTGTCATACTCATGTTTTATCAAGGTTATTACAAATTTTATAGTGTAAAACATAGCTGTGTTGTTTTGTTTATACGCCAGCTGATAATTTATTTTAGGTGGATTGCGCAAGACAAATTTCATAAACAATCTAGTTAACCTAGTATATCATATTCATGTTTTGTCCAAATTTTACAATGCAAATGATAGTTGTTTTATCTTGCCATTATCCTTACAGATACGGTAACTGATCAAAGTGTTAAAGATAGTCCCTTTAAACACTATACACGCTTCGACGGCGAAATCGTCAATACTCGGGTTCTCATACAATGGTTTGTTTGCGAATCACATATCGTTAACGATCCACAAGGCAACAGATGGTGGTATTATCAAATTACTTCATACATACATACATACAAATATCCAATACTATAAACACAAACATGAAAAATGGTATTGAGAAAAAAATCACGGCGTGGTTCAATTGTGAACGAAAAGATTCAGTATACGCAATAAGTATTTCTTTGAGAATATTTTGTTTATTCTAGAATGTATTTGTAAAACTATTTAATAAAAAATAAGAAAGGATATAAGCATTCGTCATTTTGCAAAGGATTACTTTTTCGCGTGTAATTCGGTTGTGAGTTGATGTCAAGCAGTTACTGATTAAAGGATGGGTTCTGATTACTACGAACAGTAAGTCTTCTAACTCTTTCGTAAATCCTTTTGATTTTATTGGCCTTAACTCTTTTTATTTCTCATTTCTAACTTTTATCTAATCATTACTATTCTTCGACGTCGTTGTCATTGTTAGTAGACATCTACCCTTTAATTTTCTCCCTGACTTTCTTTTCCAAAAAAAATATTGTTTTAGGTACACTGTAGTCAATTATTTGCTTCGTTTTTTGGTTGGTTTCTTCGTTGATACTCTTCATTTTCGTAATCTCCTTTCTCGTGTTTGAGATTCTATCTGGTCTTTACTTTTAGGCAAAACCGATATATTATGATTTTGATCGATTTAGTGGTTCAATAAGCGTTTTGATGTGTTAAGATTAAGTGAGAGAAAAAAACTAGGGATGGGAACGAATAGTGAAATCACTATTCGAATATTCGACTAGAACTATTCGAATATATTCGAATATTCGATTTTAGAATTCGTTTTGATGTCCGAATATCTGCATGTCCGAATACTAGTACACTAGTCCTTTGTTCAAACCTTTTGTGTATAGCCGATATCTGTATACATGTACGTGCATGCAATATCAAAGCAGTAATAACCATTATTTCGTTTTTATCAACAGACAACTTTTCCAGTTTCTTACAGAGTTGGTCCATCAGAAACTTAAATAGTTGTTGATGTTCGGCAGAACGAGTAAAGTAATTCCAGACACGTGATGGAGACATTGTGATGTTTATCGAATAGATGTAGAAATTAGAATGTACTTTCTAACACATTATTTGATTGGTCTTCGTGCATATGCAATCATGATTACGATTGGTTATTGAAAGAGTAATTGTTTAATTTCACACAAACAAGTTACGTGATTGGTTGACACTGACAATTGTCAATTAGCGTGATTGACTTGTTTTGGATAATAAGGAGCAAGTGCAGATCATTAAGGTGTTAGATTTAGCGGCTTAAAATCGACTATTTTCACACTTAGGAATTAATCGTTTTGCAAACTGTCAAAAGATGTGGTAATTTGTCACAGATGTTTTAATGTGTGACATACGTTGTAAAAACATCGTAACTGCACCTGGTAGCTAGGCACGTTCTTCGATATTTGGGATCGGTTTAGAGGAAGAAAATGAAAATAAAACAACATTATTTTTGATTAGAATTTATGGTAAACATACAGTAATATGGGTTCATTAAAATCGAATATTCGAATACTATTTTGCTATTCGAATATTTGACCCGCTATTCGAATATTCGAATATTCGTTCCCATCCCTAAAAAAAACACATCACATTCCCCTGAACCCTTTCCGTGTTGGAATAAATTTCATGCTGTAACGTGTATCGGGTCCCTCTCGGAGTAAAGCCATCGTGGGTCACCCATCCAGGTACTAAACACTTAGTACGTTGCTTAACTTCGAGAGAAAGCCAACCACTCTACCGAATCACTCATAAAAGCCGGCTTCCACAGCGAAACTGTAGAAGTAGTATTTACACATAAACCCTATTACTGTCACATTTCTCCCACCTTTATTTTGACTTTGTCCCGAAGTCACTAAAGTCACAAAGACGTGGATGGGCAACTACATACTTTTTTTTAACTCTTCAAGAAGGTAAAATTGCCACTATAAACACTGCCTCAAAGCTGAAACAAGGATCGAGAACATGCGACGAACAATTAAGGGTACGGGAATGATGGTGATATCAAACCAAATCCCACCACTGCCACCAATTTTGTAACGTGTACCGGGTCCTTCTCGGAGAAAAGCCTTCGTGGGTCACCCATCCAGGTACTAACCACTTAGTACGTCGCTTTACTTCGAGAGAAAGCCAACCATTCTACCGAATCACCCATAAAAGCCAGCTTCCACAGCAAGACTGTAGAAGTAGTATTTATACATAAACCTTATTACTGTCACATTTCTCCCACCTTTATTTTGACTTTGTTCCGAAGTCACCAAAGTCACAAAGACATGCATGGGCAACTACCGACTTTTTTTTTTAACTCTTTAAGAAGGTACAACTGCCACTATAAACACTGCCTCAAAGCAGAAACAAGGATCTAGAACATGCGACGAACAATTAAGGGTACGGGAATGATGGTGATATCAAACCAAATCCCACCTCTGCCACCAATTTTGTAACGTGTATCGGGTCCTTCTCGGAGAAAAGTCATCTAACCACTTAGTACGTTGCTTAACTTCGAGAGAAAGCCAACCACTCTACCGAATCACCCACAAAGGCCGGCTTCCACAGCGAGACTGTAGAAGTAGTATTTATACATAAACTCTATTACTGTCACAATGTTTATGCAAACAGGTTGGAGCTAGGCTAGTCGCCAAGAAAATGTGATCTAACCTGTTAGCTACTCTCAGTATCTTTCCTCGTCAAAATTAGGCAGATATTTAAGGTTTTAGAAAGCAGACCACTCAAACATCTATTTTAAGAAAATTACCTAGCATTCTTAGGTTTTATTTGTACCTACATATTGAAATTTGTGACGTGTCCGAATTTAAAGGAACCAAACACGGTAAACCATTGATATATGGATGCACGTTCTTTAATGATATGAGGCAGATCCTTGTGTAACGTACTGATAAATGCTTATTAGGCATATATTTGTCGTTGTATCAAATATCACCGACATTCTCAATGAGATTTACAACATACACTTCTATGTGTCATCGGTCATTCCTTACAGACGGAAGAAATTGGTATAGAAGAGTTTGTAAAAATCCATTATATCCCATAGAGTTAACATTAGAAATAACTGTGAACTTCGCATGTGTATTTAAGGATTCAAAACTGATACACCGATTTTTGTTAATTGTTGTTTCTTTATATTGTATCTAAAGCGCTGAGGCGTACACTCTTTTGTAGACCTTTCTCAAAGACATGATGCAAACTATATACGTGATTATCAATTGATTCTTTATATTGTATCTATAGGGCTGAGGCATACAACATCCACAACCTTCTGTACGCAGGACTGTTGTCAGGCGCGGTCCTTCTCGCCTTCTACTTCCTGTGGTCATGGTGTAGCGATTCTAACAGCGACCGTAACCAGGGTAACGTGACGTCATCAGGCCAAGGGAGGCTATCCATGAAACCCGTCTACGCGCACGAGATCGAGCCCGGGATCGTGGTACTCCAAAGCGAGGAGGGTGATTATTTTAGAATCCTGAAGGAGTACAATATTGGCGCATCCGGAACTGGGAACCAATATGGCTCCCTTTCCTGCACCCGTCCCGAGAGTGCACAGCCGAGGCTCGAACCTAGACTGGGCGATCGACAGATGGCGACATGCAGTGAAGGATTTGCCATCAGTCAGTTCCAAACACAAAGCCCTTCTGCTCCACTTTTGTTCGATTCAGAGGATGTGAGTCAAATATCTGGAACAATATTTGATAGCAGTGTAGCACGACCATCTCGAACTGTATTCGACAGTGGGCAAGCAGCAACATTGTCAATTCCATAGAGAGTAATATCCCACGGTGACTACTCGGGTATTTCCGTGATCTATTAAATACACCTCGTACATAAGTGTAGAGTTACAATATTTCGGTTGAATCGTCCCCGGCTAATTATCAATTTCTTATGTCCATCTTTGTTAAGTAGTTCAATGTAAATGGAGGTGTTGAACATCATTTTAAATAATTATTTTTATCAGTAACTCATGCATAATGGTGAAATTATAAGTTGTGATATATTCGTTAACCTGTTTCCTTCATAAAATTAAATGACTTTAGATTTTACATTAAAGATCTATAAAACGGAAGTAATAATGACAGAGGTCGCGCGAGAACCAATATGGCGGCTTCCACATTACTCAAGAGGTGTATTCATTGGATAAACTCGATGCGTTCAGATTGCGTAAATCCCTTTTGGAGGGATGTTGTTTGTACATATACGTTCCACTTACGTTAATAAAGCAGCGTTGCAACGAAAACAACCCTGGAAGAGAATTCAATAGACTAATTCACTGCACGACAAAAGGCAAGTGGTTGGGGGAAATTGTTATGTTCTACAAAGGGGACTTGAGTAAGGTTGTTTTGTGTGTATTTAAACTCTAATATTTATTTGTTGCATAATTTGGGACAATAAAGAATATTTAACATGCCAACAAGTGTCATTCTAGAACAAAATAAAAAAAATATCTGGAATTATTTTCGGTTACGTCTTAACAAATTTACAACCACAGTCATGATACAAAACCTGTAAGCGAACACATTTTTTTGTGTGTGTATTGAAGACTGTTATGTCTAGTGCAGGTCATAAAGCATACTTTTCGAAGTCAAATCTATTTTGCTTTTAAGGAAATAGTTGAGAATATCGTATATTCGGTATATTCCATATTTTTATGGGGTTTAACGCCGTGCCAAACTTATTTTAGTTATGTTAAAGGTTACCTGGATTCAGCAGTACTAGGGCGCTGAAGGGTTTTGCAAAAGGACGCATCCACCTAACCAGAGGTATTGGCGCGGCTTGAACCCAGAACCCCAAAGCTCAAAAGTCCACCACCTTTACCACTGGCCACCAGGAAGAATATCATATTTTCCGCTTAAGCACAAATATAATACATGTACAAATGTTCAAGAAATATAGAAATTGAATGGAGGGGTTTGTTACTTTCATTGGAATTAGTTATTCTCACGATTCATTGTGCTTTATTCATATTTTATATGTTTGAGTGTTTACGAATTCAAAAATAAAAAGTTCAAAAAGCCCCGTAAGATAAGAAAGCCTTTATTGTCAATGTTAAACACTGGTAAGTGGCGCAGCGCGACATTTACAGATGGGACAGTTGTCCGGTCCGAGTTCGATACCCAGGTCACACGGCGCTTTGCATCGAACGGCAGGACAAACCCCCTTGGTGACGTTGAATCGAGGAGGTGGTGACATGTGGTCGGTTGTCATGGTAACAGTGGTATTAGATGACATGTGTTGTTGTTGTGGGGGCATATGTGTTGTTGTTTGTGCTGGTTTTGTTGTTGTTCCTGCTGCTATTTTCGAATCTGAAACTTTATCATCAAACCTATCATGGTTTTCAGTTTATCATTGAGACATATTGTTGTTCTGCTATCTTTAACCCTTATAGTGTTTGAACAGACTGCAGGCTTATAGACGCAAACAAGTTGGATTGAGACCAGCCACCAAGTAAATTGGCGGCTGCCCTGTGATCTAACCTGTTTGCCACTCTGAGTATATTTCCTCACCAAAATTAAGCAAATATCTATTGTTGTCTCAATATAATGTGACCTGATATTTGACCTTTTTAAAATTTTCAATTGGAACTTAATTGAGAAAAAATTCTTCTGTCGCTACAATATATAAGACAGACTAATTTTGTAAACGGCATTGAACCCCCGATAACAACAAAACGTCGATCAACATGAAGTCAAACTTTAAATAAAAATCATAGTCAGTCAGGATCAGTTGATTTCGAAACAACAATGAAAGGATTCCGAATTCTTCGCCAAATTCTAAAACGTGGTATGTTCTTAATACGTTTAGAAGAAGGGTGTTATACTGATGTTACCTGAGCATGCGCACTGTAAACAGCCTTTTAGGTCCAGGGCGGCGCATCCGGCAGGACAGAGCTTATCGAAGGGGGCACATTTTTCTGTAACGTGGACTCTCTGTAAATTAGAATAAAATATCGTTATGAAACAATACTTTCTGTTAATTAAAGTTATATGTCTTAATGACACTAAAGTTAAATAAAAATCTTGACGAAACAAATCTTTCTGTAAATTGAAATAAAAAAAATCTTTATGAAACAATTCTTTCTCTTAATTGAAATAAAACATTATTATGAAACAATACTTTCTGTTAATCAAAAATAAATATCTTTAAGAAATAATACTTTCTGTAAATTGAAATAAATCATCTTTAAGAAATAATACTTTCTGTAAATTGAGAATAAAACATCTTTTTGAAACAGTTCTTTCTGTAAACTAAAGATACAGATCTTTATGTAACAATTCTTTCTGTAAATTTAAATTAAACATCTTTATGAATCAATGCTTTCTGTAAATTAAAGTATATAATTTTAATACGTACAGTAGTGGTAGGAGTTGGCGTTGTTTGACGAGCTGGCTTTGTAGATGCTGGAAAAGAAACCAGAGTATTTATAGATACATCTATAGATTAAACTTATTGAATTGGGCTGGAATCAATATGATTATTTTTGTTTATGTAGAGTGTATGTAAGTTTTAGTGTATATATACCAGATTCTTAAGAATAAAACCCTTATAGTGCTTGAACCGACTTCATCATTATGCAAACAGGTTAGATCGAGGCCAGCCGCCAAGTATATTGGCGACTGGCCTACGATCTTACCTGTTAGTTACTCTGACTATCTTTCTTCAACAAAACTAAGCCATTATATAAGTTTTTGGAAAGCAGACGAAACAAAAATCTTTTTATAGAAAATTACCCAGCATTCTTATCGTTAAGTTTAAAACAATGGCTCCAACAAATATCAATACTTTCATAATTTTAAGAAATAATTAAGTAATACATTTGAGCATTGAGGTTTTACACGAATTTCAACAGTTTTTTTCGTAAAACAGCTGTAACGTTTGTTGAACGTTTATGCAAATTAGGAACCTAATGCATTGTTTGAGAGAACATGCTGGTATATATATATATATATATATATTGACAACACAACCGCTCACTGTACGACAGTGTTTTTCACTGATCGGATGTGTTTGTCTCTTTGAGAGATATTTTTGCTCGGTTCGTTACATTGGTGGCAGCGGTGGGATTAAGACCTCTCCTTCTATCGGAGTTGCCTTCTCTACGTGTTTTCCAAGTGCCAAGACTCGGGACGAGTCTTCTCGGAAGTGGGAGTTATGTAACGTTCGTTGAACGTTTATGCACATTAGGAACCTAATGCATTGTTTGAGAGAACATGCTGGTATGTATGTAGACAACACAACCGCTCACTGGACGCCAGTGTTTTTCACTGATCGGATGTGTTTGTCTCTTTGAGAGGTTCATTTGCACAGCTACAGTCAGGCTACCATGTACGTCCTATGTCTACACTAAAACTGCAAAGTATTAGTGTTAGGCCACTGACTGATTTTGATATGAATCTTATTGATTTTCTTAACGAGAAATATTTTGACTGAGCCAGGGTGAAATATTTGGAACCCATGTTTTCTGCAATATTTGCTATCGTGATTGATACCCTTTTCTTTGAATCCAATTTTTATACTTGTCAAGATGTATTGATGAGAAAATATGAAACTCTTTGTATATTAAAATTGAATGTAGAAGCTACATTTAGAAAATTGTAAACATTGAATTAATGATTAGAAGGATTGGTTAAGCAATTCCATTAAACAATATTAATATGCTCCTCAATAAATACCTTGTATATTACACGTGCATATCAGACACCCAGAATCGTCCAATCCTATGCAAGACTGATCACAATATATATCATCAAATATCGGACACGGGTCAGGAGTTTTCGGTGAAATGCTGGGAGTCACAGTTGAACTTGACAGGGTTGGCTTTTTGGTTATGGAGTCCGGCACTGGACTGGTTAGTCCATCTAGAAATGAGCCAGGTGAACAAATGAGTAATTATTTCTTATCAATACTGTATGACAATTTTGTTTATATACTGATTGGTCTATCTAGTAAAAAGCAAAAAGGAGTAATGGTGCTTTTTCATCATAATCATTTCTGACCAATTCTATATGAAAATTTAGTTTGTATACGTTATTCTGATTACTATATCTAGAAAAGATTTAGGTGAAAAGAAGTAACAACACCTTTTATCATAATTGTTTTTACAAATAATTTTTGTAAATGTAGCTTATATATCTTTTACTGAATGCATGCTGCTTTTTCCAGACCTATGGCCAGCAATAAATTTCTATCTAAAGGAACAAAAAAAGTTGAACATGAACTGTAAGCCATTGTAACTCGTCCGCATATTGGTTAAATTTCAACAAGGATTCACATGTCCGCTAAGGCTTTTGGACAAACTGGGCAAGTTTGCCACCCTTGACAGCTTACCATTGCACGGGCAAGCCAGACAGCCTTCCTTGTCAACTATAGCGCAATTCGCCGGACAAGTCATGTCGAATGTTGGGCAACTCTTAACGTTAACTGGTAATGGGGAGGAGGTAGTTGATGTTCCTTGACGAACCACTAATGAAGATAGAAAACAAAAAACATGAGCCACGTAAGATGGATCATTGTGGCACATTTAATAAAGGTGTTTGGAACATACACTAACTACAGTGAAGCCTCGTTTATCCGGACCCCGATTATCCGGATGTCTAGCAATCCGAACGAAATTGTAAGGGAACAGAATTATTTGACCAGTTTGTTGCAGACAACTTTTGAAAACATTGTGGGAAAAGGAGAAATTGCTCGTCATAAGCAATTTCTCCCTTTCCCACAACGTTTTCTGCCATATCAGAAGAATATTTTTGATTTTCATCACGTTTTGAAATGTCGTCAGCAAACTCTTCAATTTGGAACGGTCGACAATTTGGCGTTTGCTAAAGTGTTATAAGCATACACGTGCATACAGACCGTTTATGTCTTAATGTGTATAAGAACATGCTCTACTTCAATAGTCCGGATGAATCGGTTGTCCGGACATTTTGTTGGGAACGGGCGTGTTCGGATTAACGAGAACTCACTGTATGTGCCTTGTGGAGCATTCAATAAACATGTGTGTCATATAACATATTCATGCGCATCAAATGAATACAACACGTGTGTTTTATTTCCAATAAATAGTACGTCGTATTTGTTTGGATATAATAAGAATAACAGAGAACGGAAGTTTATTTAAAAAATACACCGTTAAGTTTTGCGGGATTTGTTCAACTCTCTGATGCAATTTTGATGAGTGGTTATTTGGTATGATTTAAGTATATTGGCGGCTGGCCTGTGATGTAACCTTTTTGCTATTTTGAGTATCTTTCCTCATCAAACTTAAGCAGATATTTAAGTTTTTGGAAAATAGATGACACAAAAATATATAGCTTTAGAAAATTACCAAGCATTCTAGCATTAAACTAAAGTAAAGAGTGGATTACCCGAACAGGAGCAAGTCAAACACCCCATGGCGTTGACCTTGGCACAGTTTCCCGGACACGATGTATCGAAAGCTGGACAATTGTTTGCGTTCCCAATTGATCCAAGCGAGCCTGTTGATCTAGCAAATGGTCCTGGTGTGGTCATTGCTGGTGTTGCTGTTGAAACATGTTAATTGAGAATTTAATATTCAGCTTAACAAGGCATTGCTGGCAAAGGTTTGATAACCCCATGTCCGGAAAACACAGGCATTCAGCTTTTGCCCTCTCTGTCATCAAGTTTGCTAATATAAGTTTAAAAGCTGTTGTTTTCTTTTTCAGGGCAGTGCTTATTGTTAAGTCGAATATAATATATGAAATGACATTATTTGTAGGCAGTAAACTGTATGTTTAAGAACAACTAGTTTATAAATATATTTATATACATTGATGTATCCATAAAATACCAACCTTTACAAGTACATTGAAGACATCCATTTTTGTCCACAGAGGCACATCCGGTCGAACATGACACATCAAAATCGGGACATCCGGTTCCTGTCAAAGTGTTGGTTCCCTGTTGGCCTCCAATTACGCCGGTTCCCATTCCACTAATGGGAATCATTGATGCGGAAGTTGACAGGGGACCAGGATTCCCTGTGAAAACACGAAGGAAGTTAAACCCTTAGAATGCTGGGTATTGTTCTAAGAATAGAATTTTTGTGCCGTCTATTTTCAAAAACCCTTAAAAATCTGCTTCATTTTGATGAGGAAATGTCCTCAGAGTAGCAACAGGTTAGATCACATGTCAGCTGCCAATTTACTTGGTGGCTGGCCTTTGACCTTACCTGTTTGCATAAGCATGAAGTCGGTTCCAGCACTATAAGGGTTAAAGAGAACGAAAACGTAATTAGGAAAAACAGACGCGAGATGGGAATGGGGGCATAAATTCCCTTGTTTTTACGAAGAAGGATAATATATTTTTACGCTTTTCGGAATGCCAACGCACCTCATCAATGACATATCTATCAGTTTCTTTTTTTGCCTTTGAGTACATATTAAGGAGACAGAAATTCCCAAATTATCACCAGGTTGCCATGTGGTTGTGTTATAGACCATGCAAGCACATGGGGCTTTATCAAGATATATTAGGCCATTTCTTTACCTGTTTCGGACAGTCAAAGACAGACACCGTCGGAGAGTGGAGAGCGGACGACCAGGATTGCCGCTCCGGGCCGGGCGCAGCTATGCCGCCCGGAAATAATATAACATGATTTGGACTCCCTTGTAAAACGCTATTGTTAGCGCTTATGACTGATTAAAGAACACTATACAATCTACGGCTTGTCTTTGTAAGTGTTTCACTACACCTTATATCACAGTGGTTTTACCGTAAAATAAGGCAACGTCGGTGTGTATCATGTTATGTATTGTTCTCGGTTGTTTTGGACCAGCCACAAATTTTCATAAGGTACTGCATGTATTACTCCACCAAACCTCGTCTATACGACTTCTGTGGCACAGAACCTTGAGAAACCACTGTGACCAAAGGATAAATTGCTCATGTCCTTTGGTCACAATAGTTTCTGTCTTAAATCTTCCGTCTGCTGCTTCTTTCAATTTGGACCAGTCAGAAAATTCCATACGTTAGAATGTAATGAGGTTATCCTACCACCGCTGTCGCCACAGTCACATGATGTATAGCAGCCATATTGTTGTATTAAAGGCACATGAAAGGAGATAAGTACAAATAAGTAACTGAAAAAATGTATGGAGTTCTTTTATTATGTTCATAAAAGTCATGAGAATTAATTTACAAATTCATTTAGACCCTATTAAAAGAACTTCTTTAATATAAGTTATTTTGTGCTTGAAATATAGTTGTCTCCAGTTCAATCATGTTAATCAACAACCTGTTTGTTTACATTTTCCAAAAAAACAAGTTCTGATTGGTCAGTTCAAATATTTGTGTATCAACTGTTAAGGTCAGAGGTGAAGAATGAGGCAATTTAAATTATTAAACTTGCTAATTTGAGTTATTTCTGGTTGACTTTCAAGTTCAAGTTTTGCTGATGGTGTTTTTTGTGATAACTAATTGAATATGATCAAAAGTTTACCAAATAAAATAGTTTGATATAGCATTAATCTCCTTTTATGTGCCTTTAAAAATATTAGATAGAATGTATCAACCCTTTCCCAAACGCCAAATTTTCGACTGTCCCAAATGGAAAGAGTTTGCAGACGACATATCAACATTTCGTAAAATTGGATAATAATCTCCTGATAGGGCAGAAAACATTGTGGGAAAAGGAAAAATTGCTCGGTACAAGCAATTTCTCCTTTTCCCCCAATGTTTTCTTAAGTCGTCTGTAACAAAGCGGTCAAATGTCGTTGTTGCTTGGGAAAGGGTTAAGTATATCCTACCAGCACCGCTGCCGCCACAGTCACATGACAAACAGCCGTTTCCATCAAGACCGAGGCAGGAGGGATCGCATTTGGCGCCATCGAACACTGGACACGTGATCATGGTGCTCGCTGTACTAACAGGGGGCGCTGAAACGGGGATTAGTTTTCAAGTTTTTCAAGTTTTGTTTATTCGTAAAAGAACATTGTTAAAAATAAGGAAAATTCGTCATGATACGTATTCACTTATCATAACACAATTTCCCTATCAAATTTCATCATGTTTAATTAGACTGGCATCCTTTCATGGTTTCAGTTGCAGTTAATAGTAACAAATATACTACGCTTAAACTTAGTTGTTTTGTATCGACTGTGAAGGAAGCTTGAGGCTTATTGAATTCACTTTCGATGGATATTTCATAGTTATCCTGTCACTAGTGCCATTTCGGGACAGATAACTAGGTGCCGTATAACATTTGTGATATCCGGCACTAACCATATAATACATGCACGCGACTAATCATGACGTCATAAGAACGATATGACGTCATGTTTACATCATTCTCTACTTATTTTTTCCGTTTTTCTCGTGTTTTATTTACATTTTGTTTTTTAAAAGTATACATAAAGGTAAAAGGATAAATAGGATAGATGATTGGTGTCTTTGAATAGGAAAAGTTATCGGGCTCGGCATCGGAATATTATCCGTTTCGCCTTCGGCTCACCGGATAATATTCCTAAGCCTTGCCCGATAACATTTCCGATTCACGACACCAACCATCTATTCTCTATCACTTTCGATGGATATTTCATGGATACTTATCCAGTATAAGCGCTGATTTGTTGGTTAGAATTGGAAATGGAATTCAGTTTTGACTACAAGGTGTTTTCATTATCAGTTTTACCGTTGTGACCAGTGTATACATACATAGATAATAGATGGTTGGTGTCGTGAATCGGAAATGTTATCGGGCAAGGCTTAGGAATATTATACGGTGAGCCGAAGGCGAAACGGATAATATTCCGAGGCCGAGCCCGATAACGTTTCCCATTCAAAGACACCAACTTTCTATTCTATTTATCCTGTTACCTTTGTGTATTTCAAACAAACAAGATGTAATAATAAAACACTAGAAAAAAAAGAATAAAATAAGTAGAGAATAATGTATATTTGACGTCAATTCGTTCTTATGACGTCATGATTCGTCACGGGCATGTGTTACATGGTTAGTGCCGGATATCACAAATGTTATACGGCACCCTGTTATCGGTCCCAAAATGACACTAGTGACAGGATAAATTGGGTTAAGTTTGAACTGATTCATTTTAAATCGATTCTGAAACAAGTGATAATAACTTAGATGAATCATTCTCGATTCTGCTTCCTGGATATGTGTACATAACAGGTACTCACGCCAGGTGGATTTATGAAAGGTCTGCAGGCAGATCACGCTACTCACGGGATCCGAACCCACGACCCTCGTTTTACGTGGTTCTTTGCCTAGACTAATTTCCACCTGTGTATTCCATTGATCAATACATTTCCTAAATAGCTCTAAACAAACATATACCAAGGGAGATAATCAAATGTTTCCCCGAATAAGGGAAATGATAAAAAAATTTAAGTAATTCATGATTCACGCAGACAAGGTCGCAAACTCAGGGTGCGTGTATGTCAATCGAAAGGCAAGGTATTTTTCCTTTAAATAGAATAACGCGTAGGCCTTTTTATTTGGGGAAATTGTATCGATGAAATTGCTGAATTTTGAAACCGAAAAGCTGATGTGACTTTGAGTTTTGGGGAAAGCTGCATACTTTTAAAGAAATCTCGATATATCGGGAAAAAGCCATTCACTTCTAAAACCAATCACATGAAACAATAAATAATTGAAACCTACCTGCTGTAGGACTTGAAGTTGGATTGGTGAGTGGAGAATTCAAATCTGAAATAACATTGGAAAAAAGGTTTTGGATAAGTATATCATACATCGTCGAACTTTACAGTTTACCAAAAACAAGTACACTGTATACTGATTCGGCTATAACCACGTAAAGTTAAACAATTTTGCTTGTCAACAAATGCATGGAAAATATAGGAAAAGCTTGACAATCAGTATTTCTTGGATGAATCAGGTTTGCCTGAACCTCACCAGTGCTTTGCAGGGATATGAAGTACATTACCGAGGGAGAGTCTCACGAAATATCCCATTTTCAATGGTGCTTATATATCAACCGGGTCTCGATTCAAACAACGATTTGGTCATTCAGGACTCAGCAAGTGGTGAAAGACGAACGAATCTGATGTCTTTACAACGGCATTTTATGGGCAAGTGGCACTCGATAGAGAAGACGATGCCATGTCAACACATTTTATGGGCGAGTGGCATTCGATAGAGAAGACGATGCCATGTCAACACATTTAATGGGCAAGTGGCATTCGATAGAGAAGACGATGCCATGTCAACACATTTTATGGGCAAGTGGCATTCGATAGAGAAGACGATGCCATGTCAACACATTTTATGGGCAAGTGGCATTCGATAGAGAAGACGATGCCATGTCAACACATTTTATGGGCAAGTGGTTGAATCACGTTGCCATAATTAAGGAGAGAATTACCGCCGAACCCTCGCTTCGCGAACACTCCATGAAATATCCCAGTGATTAGGCCATCCAGACAAAAGCGGTTGATTCTGACTGACACCGCTTCTAAACTGTCCTCCGATAGGCGTTATTCGATGAAGAACGAGTAAGTTATAAGGAAGATGTCCTTGTATGAAAACCCGAAGCGAGGGTTCGGTGGCATTTTTTCTCTAAAATCTGACCACGTGATTCCACCATTGATACATGCTTACAGACAAAGTATATCCATCTATGGTACGACGCATTCTGGTCGCGAATTAACATTACATTTGCATTGAGTTATAAGGTATATAAGTAATAAAAATATAACGTTTCGAATTGTTTATCTACATTTACTGTTGCAGTCTCCGTTACACAGGATACATCCAGCATCGTCAGTATATAAACACGCACGGTTACAGAATGGAACTACGGGAGGGCACTCTTGCTTGTCACCAGTACCTATAAATAAATATTATTTTACAGAGTTATCGTTACTGTCTTTGACAGATTTCTCTCCTTTTTAGAACTTTTATCTTGCTTGAAATAGTGTTACAGACAATTGCATCGCTAAAACGCTTGATAGATCTTGTTTAACCCATATGATTTGAAACTCCTTATGAAATGTGCCCAATACATTTTCAATATACCATCGCGCTGTGTAAGTATATGAAGCTATGAGCTGTATACAATATTGTACATTTTACTTAAGAAGTGTTGTATACACTAGTGTACACCTTAAAGAAAGATTTAAAAAATGATGAAGAAATTTGTGGCAGTGGGCTGATTCACCCTTACTTTGCATTATTGCTTAGCCAAATATTGAAACAAATTGAATGTTGCTTTGAACTTACGCAGATTCTAAGCATAAAATGTTAAGTAAAAAGTACCACTGACGTATTTAGTATTGGTAAGCCTATACTCCTGTACTACTGCATTATATAGTATTAATAAACCCACTTACCCGTGGCCGGTATGTCGCAAGTACACACAGGACATCCACCATTACTTGTTGAGGTACACTTGGCCGGACAACTGCTACTTAATGGCGGACAATTGTTGTTGTTGTTGTTGTTGTTGTCTTGGTGGGTTGAGCTATTGCTGCCCTGTGCGTTGTAACCACCCGCACCTTTGATAAGAATGTATTGAAGATATTCGCAACAAAACTATTGATAAAGTTCAGAATGGTTATACCTTTAAAGCCAGTATGGTTGAAAGGTAACCTTTCTTATAGCTAATAGATAATTCTATAAATGATTTTTAAGTCTCTGGTATAGGTAAATTATAGTTTATAGACACATTTTGCTTAATACCAAGAAATTAAGAAAGATGCTTTCACCATCCATGTTAGAAATATTTCACCCAAATAATTACTATTTCGACATTTGCCAACTTTAACGTTTTAATAATGTCTTTTTTGTGTACGCAGATTTAGGTCGGTGCAATTTGCTTTTGTTACAAGAACTCTCATCGCCATGTTGAAATGTATTTATTTGTTAATCTCTTCTTTTTCTAACTTAATTTGAGGTATTTTCAATGCTTAAGCAGCTAAACCAATCCAACTAATGAAAACAGCGGGTAAATCCAGGGATGGCAAAATCAACTGTCCGCATTGTCCAGAAGCTTAAACAGATATGTGAAGTTTTCCTTAAATTTACTATACAACAACTATACGGACAAAAGCAGAAAAAGGATTTAGCATTCATGGACAAGGAAATCAAAATCAATGTTCGCCACCCAAGGAATGGCATTATTACTATCTCATGCATCAGACATACGTCTTATATGTTCATCACTTCTTTAAACCCTTGGTATAATTCACCAAACAAATAAGAATAGATAAAAAGAAGTTGTACAGGTATAAATAGCATTGCTTACTTGTGGTACATGTACATAACGGGCAGCCGAAACTGCTAAGACTCAGACAGTCTGACCTACAGTTTGTTGGGAATGGTGGACATCCATTGTTGTTCCCAGCCGGACCAGATACTCCTGGAAAATAATGCCGACATAAAAATTTAACGAACAAAAAAATTATGTATTGATTTCAATGCTATTTCTGACGAATAATCCCCCATATAATCTACCAGAATATTTTGAGGAAAATTCATGAATCAATTATGGTTTTCATCCAATTCTGCAAATTTCAAGTCCGATCTATTTAAGAGTCACTGCAGCATCGTTATTTATGTTCAAGTAGAGTCATATTTGATATTTTGCTGCCTGGAGAATTCGATTTTGTCACATACTGTAACATGAACCTATTCAAAACGGGCAAGATCGCGCCATTTATTGCTCCTTCTCTTGCCTTTTACCAATCGTATCTACTCGGCAATCCCCGTAACAAGTCGGTAGATATACCTCGTAGGCAGTACATGAATACACCAGAAATCCTGGGGTAATTCGCCTTATTTCCGGCGGATAACGCAAAATGCACACAGGCACTAAATATGTATTTAGATACACGCAACTTGGTTATATATCACAATTGAATGGTATTTTTACCCTTTTCATTAAAGATGATCATATTAACACATCTTTGTTTCATATTTTGTCAATCAGTCACAAGCCAGGGATTGCCGAGTTGATACGATTGGCCCTTTGTTGCTGACCTACTTTCAAAAATGGCTCCCCTTTACCTCCGAGGTTATTTTAAGAAATGGCCGAGGTGTTCCGAATGACCTTTTACAAACATTTTAATACGTCAATGTGCGGCCTCATTTAGGCCAGAATATCATAATTTACCTTCGCCTTTTCGTTATTTTGTTCACATGTTCATTGTTGATGATCTTATGGAAGATTGTCAGTTTTAATTTTCAAATAGGTTTCCTTGTTAAATAAAGTTTTAATTATGATTATTATTATTATGACTGACTGGTCTTAACATACCTTCACATTTGCACGCTATGCATCCATTCGCTTGAACAATGAGACAGTCATAATCGCAATCCTTCGGTAACCTGGGGCAACCAGCCAGATTGCCGCCCCCATGTTGGCCTCCTATACTACTGCTACTGGTTCCTAAAGCTTGCGAATTACCGGTGCCCGAATTTTGATTACCACTGATTCCCGAATCAGGATAACTTCCGGTTCCCGAATTTTGATTATTTATGGTTCCTGAATCTGGATAACTACTGGTTCCCGAATTTTGGTTGTTGCTGGTTCCAGGGTTTTGGTAGCTGCTCGTCCCCGGATTAGGATTGGTATTGGTTCCCGACATGGATACGGCAAATGGACTGCCCGCGTTCGAAGGTTGGTTACCGGCAGACGATGAGTTTCCGCTGGATGTTAGCGTGGAACCACCGGACAAACCGCTCGATTGCGGGGAACCTGTATTTATAAAGATTAACATCAGTTATCAAACTCCTCACAGTGATCTCCCTTTATAGGATCGATCACTGGGACCACAAATGTTACATGACTGTCTGCTTGACACAAAAATTGTGTTTAAACATGGCAGCGAAAATAAAGAAGAAAATCATCAATTTATGTTTTATTTGGTAAGAAAACCAAATATTTTTTCCAATTTAACTTGTCAGAAATAAACAAAAGAAAACATAATTACTATATTTACTACTAAATCCGGTAAAAATATGTTGCCCAGCTTGCCCAAAATCCATAAAGAACAAGTGAAATTTTAAATCCATAAAGAACAAGTGAAATTCTAAATCCATAAAGAACAAGTGAAATTTTAAATCCATAAAGAACAAGTGACATTTTAAATCCATAAAGAACAAGTGAATTTTTTCAATCCATAAAGAATAAGTGAAATTTTCGATTCCCGGACATTTGCCCCCCCCCCCGGACATTTGCCACCCCGGACATTTGCCCCCTTTTTGGTATAGGGCGGACATTTGCCCCCTCGCCGTAATGTAGAAGGCGGACATTTGCCCCCTCATATTATTATTTTCAATTTGCTTGACCTAATCGTTTTAAGTTATATTTAAATAGAAATTTAAATAAAAATAATATTTTTATCAATTTTACTCTATTAGCTCTTCCCTCCTAATCCCTATAGGTGTTAAATTCGAGACAACAAATCAAAAACACACCGATGGCACTTGGCCAATTATGCTCATCCAACCATGAAACTTAATGAATTGAATTTATTTTTTAATTTACATATTGATCATATCTTTAATCTTATTACCGATTTGGCTCACTCAAGGCTAACAATAAAAAACAAAGAAGGTAAAAGGTATTGCAATTTGTGTCGGTGTGACAATCACCATCACTTTTGATTATGTGAGAAATAATTAAACTGAAAATGAAAAAAATAAGGTCAAATCAACTTATGCACGTATATCGCCGTTTCACGGTTGGATGAGCATAATTGACCAAGTGCCATCGGCATAATAGAGCAAAATTGACATGTTAGTCTGATCAAATTATTATTTCCATTTAAATTCCTGTTTAATCATAACGGAATATGATCAGGTCAAGCAAGTTGAAAAAATGTCCGGCAAATGTCCGCCTTCTACATTGCGGCGAGGGGGCAAATGTCCGCCCTATACCAAAAAGGGGGCAAATGTCCGGGAGGGCAAATGTCCGCAAATGTCCGTATACCGAAATTTTCAATCCATAAAGAACAAGTGAAATTTTACAGAAATCAACTTTATGAACATTTTAAACGGAAAAATGCAGAAAGAAGAAATTTTATGACAAGTTAGCCAAAGTCAGATTACACCTACCCTCAATTAAAACTATACGGCTATCTCTGTGGATTTTGTTTTTAATCTTTTATTTTTATTTGTTGTTCGGTTGGTTTTGAGTTGTATGCATTTTTAAAAAAAATGTTTCGTTGGAGGTATCTTTGGTTAGATAATTCATTGCTCTATCCGTCTATTTGTTGAATCACAGGAGAACCACAGAAATAAATGTTGACGATCCGCCGAACCCCATACAAACGAAAGTTATCTCCCGGATGTAGACGGTCCTGAGAAGGACAATAAATAAGAATTGTTTTGATTATTTCAATGAGCTTATCCGTGAATTTACTGGACGAAATCGGAAAGAATTGTGTTGTTATCCCTTTCCCAGAAAATAACGACATTTGACTACTTTGTAGCAGACGACTTTAGAAAACATTGTGGGAAAAGGAGAAATTGCTCGTAACGAGCAATTTTTCCTTTTCCCGTAAGGTTTTCCTCTCTATCGGAAGAATATTTTTCAATTTCATCACATTTTGAAATGTCGACTGCAAACTCTTTCAATTTCGGACAGTCGAAAATGTGTTGTTTGGGAAAGGGTTAAATCATTACCAAACATAATGCCGGCTCCTAACACTTAGAGGCGGTGAATATAAGAAACATGGAGTTGGTACTTACCTGTACACGAGCATTCTATACAGCCTAAGGCGTTAATCGTCAAACAGTCGAAGTTACAATCGTTCATCAGCTGTGGACATCCGCCATTGTTATCCACTGGTCCCCCGGATGTAGACGGTCCTGAGAAGGATAATAAATAAGAATTGTTTTGATTATTTCAATGAGCTTAGACATGTAATGAATATCTCTCCCTTTTTTTCGTTCCATTATCATTATCTTTATCATTTCAATTTTTTTTTCTCACTTTATAACAGAAACCCGTGATTTTCTTAAAATCGCGCATTTGTCTCCTAAAATTGAGATTTTCCAATGGCTTTTCTTTCCCCTTTGGCAAGGCCCGTATAATTTTCCTCTAATTACCTAATTTTACAATACAAACAAGGGTATCAAATGTTCCCCTCAGAGTGAAAGAAAATCCTGTCATTATTAGTATAATCTTTACCATCAATATAATTGCCGTCTTTATTATCATCATTATAATCATCTTCATCATAACAAGGGTTATTATACATTTGTCTTCTTATTATCTTAAAGCATTACTATTAATATTATTACTATATCATAAATATAAGATGCCATCGGCATCACTACAATTATCATCATTATAATCATCTTCATCATAACAAGGGTTATTATTACATTTGTCTTCTTATTATCTTAAAGCATTACTATTAATATTATTACTATATCATAAATATAAGATGCCATCGGTATCACTACAATTATCATCGTTATAATCATCTTCATCATAACAAGGGTTATTATTACATTTGTCTTCTTATTATCTTAAAGCATTACTATTAATATTATTACTATATCATAAATATAAGATGCCATCGGCATCACTACAATTATCATCGTTATAATCATCTTCATCATAACAAGGGTTATTATTACATTTGTCTTCTTATTATCTTAAAGCATTACTATTAATATTATTACTATATCATAAATATAAGATGCCATCGGTATCACTACAATTATCATCGTTATAATCATCTTCATCATAACAAGGGTTATTATTACATTTGTCTTCTTATTATCTTAAAGCATTACTATTAATATTATTACTATATCATAAATATAAGATGCCATCGGCATCACTACAATTATCATCGTTATAATCATCTTCATCATAACAAGGGTTATTATTACATTTGTCTTCTTATTATCTTAAAGCATTACTATTAATATTATTACTATATCATAAATATAAGATGCCATCGGCATCACTACAATTATCATCGTTATAATCATCTTCATCATAACAAGGGTTATTATTACATTTGTCTTCTTATTATCTTAAAGCATTACTATTAATATTATTACTATATCATAAATATAAGATGCCATCGGTATCACTACAATTATCATCGTTATAATCATCTTCATCATAACAAGGGTTATTATTACATTTGTCTTCTTATTATCTTAAAGCATTACTATTAATATTATTACTATATCATAAATATAAGATGCCATCGGCATCACTACAATTATCATCATTATAATCATCTTCATCATAACAAGGGTTATTATTACATTTGTCTTCTTATTATCTTAAAGCATTACTATTAATATTATTACTATATCATAAATATAAGATGCCATCGGCATCACTACAATTATCATCGTTATAATCATCTTCATCATAACAAGGGTTATTATACATTTGTCGTCTTATTATCTTAAAGCATTACTATTAATGTTATTACTATATCATAAATATAAGATGCCATCGGCATCACTACAATTATCATCGTTATAATCATCTTCATCATAACAAGGGTTATTATACATTTGTCGTCTTATTATCTTAAAGCATTACTATTAATATTATTACTATATCATAAATATAAGATGCCATCGGCATCACTACAATTATCATCGTTATAATCATCTTCATCATAACAAGGGTTATTATACATTTGTCTTCTTATTATCTTAAAGCATTACTATTAATATTGTTACTATATCATAAATATAAGATGCCATCGGCATCACTACAATTATCATCATCATTATCAATATGATTTAACACCTTCATTAAAGATATATTTATCATTATCCTGTCACTTGTGCCATTTCGGGACCGATAACTAGGTGCCGAATAACATTTGTGATATCCGGCACTAACCATATAATACATGCACGCGACTAATCATGACGTCATAAGAACGATATGACGTCATGTATACATCATTCTCTACTTGTTTTTTCCGTTTTTCTCGTGTTTTATTTACATTTTGTTTGTTTGAAAGAATAGATAAAGGTAACAGGATAAATAGAATAGATGATTGGTGTCTTTGAATAGGAAAAGTTATCGGGCTCGGCATCGGAATATTATCCTTCGGCTCACCGGATAATATTCCTACGCCTTGCCCGATAACATTTCCGATTCACGACACCAACCATCTATTCTTTATTTATCATTATCATTAAAGCATTATGACTTTGTATTTACAGAAGTTCAGTTTTGCTTATAGATAGTCTTTGAAACCACACTTTTGACAGCTATATAGGCTTTGATGAGTAGGATCAAACCTTAAATATTCCGATAAAACAACTGACAAAAGACTAGTTTTCGTGAATATCAAAATTTTCCGGTGCTAGAACTCTGACTGACTCAAAACTTTTTAACGAACTAAATTCACCCTCTCCCCCATCCCATTTCCTATTTTCCGAGTACAACTCATACAGGAGTACAGCTGCTATACTGTTTTAAGAAAACGAAATTATGATATCCAAGTTCTCTCATATCTGTGAACAAACAGCTTTAAACGTTGGTATACTTTAAAGTGATTAAGTTTCAAATAATTCTAGGACTTTTTCCGGTTTTGTAACAGGGGCCCATAAAAGGCACTTTTTTTTATTTAAAATCATGCAGTTCTAAAAATGTCAAAGTCACGTCAACTTTTGGGGTTCAAATTCAGTAATTTCGATATCTTTTCTGTACGGTTATAAACCAGGTTGCAATAATCTAGTATTAAGTTACTTTAGAAATCTATATTGCTATTTTATTTGTAAAAGACAATCTATTTTAAAAAGTTAAAATCCAAATCTGTGAAATAGTCCCTTTGTAAATTTCAATTAAATCATTTCAATAAGTGATCAACCAAATCATATCTCACCTTCAAGCAAAATAACACAGAATAGCAATTTTAGCAGATCCATCTTTCGTCGATTTTATAACATAAGGTACATCAAGCGCATCAATTATTTACTTATATAGACAAATAAGAAACCTTATGTTCCAAAATGAGAAACCTTTGACTATCGCCGAATAATACACTTTTAAAACAATTCCACGTATATATGTTCTCCCCTTTCTCTTCAGCTTTTGTGTTCTCTTACCCTAATACTATTGGTAATGTAAAAGAAATATGATAGGCCCGCCTTATGTTTTCGAATTGTCCATTTTTTATCTTTTAACATATTGATATGGTCGAGCGAAAAGGCCAACATTTCAGCATTTAACCCTTAGAATGCTGGATAATAATATAAAAATAAATTTTTGAGACGTCTTTCCAAACACCTTAGATAAATGCTAAATCTCGATGAGAAAAGATACTCAGAGTAGCAAACAGGTAAGATCACAGGCCAGTCGCCAATTTACCGCCAATTTACTTGGCGGCTGGCCTAAATATAACCTGTTTGCTTAAGCGTGAAGTCGGTTCCAGAACTATAAGGGTAATATTTACGATGTACGGTCTTTATTTCGATAGTAATGATATCAGTTATAGCAGGAAAGTTTTTCGATAAAAACGTGATATTCATACTTAAAGAGACATGATAAGCTATTTTGTTAATTGTTGTTCTTTTGATCATTTTCGTTTTCTTTTATATTCTATCTTGCTGATGCAATTCATTTTGCAATTCTTTTCTGGTTTTCCTTCTTTGCATAATTCTTGTTTTTCAACTTCTTCCTTTGTTTGTTCGCCAACTACTTCTATTCGTATATTCGTGATCTTCATTTTTCCTTCTATTATTCGTCATATATTCCCTGTTGTTCGTACTTTGCTCTTCTTATTCTATTTCTTTTCTTCTCCTTTTTGGAGTCTTCATCTTCCTATTCATTTTGTTGTTGTTGTTCTTCTTTTGTTTCTATATTTATTCTTTCTAACAGTATTATTACATATTTCTTTATATTATTTTCTTTTGTCTTTTATAAACTTTTTTCCTCATCCCGCTTTGCGTTTGTCCGTTCTTCTGACTTCTTTCATTAAGTCTCCTCATTTCCATTTTTAAATTCTCATTTCTTTCCTTCTTTCGTCATCCCTTCTTCGTCGGATAGACCAGATTGTATAGTGTGAGGGTACATTTTTGAATGCAATGGGAAATGTTTTCGCCTTATGACTGCTATCATAGAAACGTGGACACAACTATCTCAGTTGGACAAACACCTTGCTATGTGAAAGATAACCCTAAACACGTAGTACCAATTTTTGGGCGCAAAGGAAACCAACCTTTCGTTTACCCCTATTTTGTAACGGATTTCTCAAAGCTGCGTACACCTTCTTACTCATCAAAAGATGAAAAACAAAAACGAAAGTTCCGTGTATATTTGCATTATTGAAATATAACAAACTTTCGTAAACATTTGCATTATTATATGGTTACTTTTTGTTTTTCTGTATTGGTAATAAGGCCGTTTATATCTCATAAACAGTAACATAGTTATTTTGGTGGACGATGTCTGATCCATTAGTTAACCCTTTCCCAAACAATAACGACATTTGACCACTTTGTTGCTGACGACTTTAGAAAACATTGCGGGAAAAGGAGTAATTGCTCGTAACGAGCAATTTCTCCTTTTCCCACATTGATTTCTGCCCTGTCAGAAGATTATTTTCCAATATTATCACATTTTGAAATGTCGTCACCAAACTCTTCCAATTTGAGACAGTTGAAAATTTGTTGTTTGGGAAAGGATTAAAGGAAATAACCAATATCCGATAGATTGTCGAGTTTATCTCACACCTGTCGTGATATCATTGCTTATCTCGTGGTCAGTCACGGGCAAGCCACGAAAAGAGGAAGGGGTGTTTATGAATAAAAAGCGATTGTTTTTTAAATGGACACATTTTCTACATCGTGTAGTAATATGAGACTCATCTCTTATAACTCCACAGTGTAGTGAGAGGCATTTTATTTCTTTTATCTAATGTTGTAAGCGTGTTTTATGATTGTACAATGATGAGATATAAAACAGAGATTACTATTACTGGTCGGGTAAAACGAGATCTTGTTAGAAACAAAATCAATAAATAAAATTCAAATTCTTGGGATGAAGGAGTTAGTATGACTCGAACTAAAATTCGGTTGGATACAGCCTCCGGCCACCCATCAAATACAAACTATATGTCTAAACGGGGCCTCCGTGGCCTAGTGGTTAGAGTATAGGACTTAAAATCACATGGCCCCTCTCCGCGTGGGTTCAAATCCTGAAATGGATATGGATTTTCATGAGAGGCAGTCTCCCGACTCACTTACGGAATGCCGATGGTTCTACCCGCCTTGACCAGCCCTTATGGGCAGTTGAGTGTGGTGTCTTCCTCCATCATTAATAGTCGGGCATCGCTATATAACTGAAATAATGTTGATGCGATGTAAAACCCATATAAAAAAAATATGTCTAAACAGTTTTTTCAGCGTTCATTGGATTAAGAAAAGGCTTAACCCTTTCCAAAATAATAACGACATTTGACCACTTTGTTGCAGACGACTTTGGGAAACATTGAGGGAAAAGGAGAAATTGCTCGTGACGAGCAATTTCTCATTTTCCCACAATGTTTTATGGCCTATCAGAAGATTATTTTCCAATTTCATCACATATTGAAATATCGTCTGCAAACTCTCTCAGTTTGGGACCGTCGAAAATTTGTTGTTTTGGTAAGAGTTAAGAAAACGTTCTGAAAAAGCTTATTGAGGGGATCGAACCCTCGAGTCTCTTGCCGGTCGATCTTTGCACAAGCTACTAAGCTAACCAACATATGCAACTTCGACTAACCCTTGCACCAAAGTCCCGACTGATTTATTCATGACTGATAAATACGCCCGAAATATTGCGGAAACTCTGTCAACCGGTTTTACATCGCGTCAATATCGCATACTACCGTTTCTTGTTGCATTGCCTGTCTCTTAATGTTGGAGGAAGACCCTATAATAAACTGTCTTAAAGAGCTGGCCAAGCCGTGTAGAACCATCGGCATTCCGTAAGTCAGAAGGGAGACTGCCCCTCACGAAAATCCAAGAACCGTCACCGAGAAAGTGGCCGTGTGATTTCAAGTCGGATAGTCTAACCATTCGGCCTCGGAGGCTCTTTGATGAAACTCTACACATGAACTTCAATAAGCAAGTATGTCACCACGCTAGTTTTAGCTAGAAAGAATGTCATTTGTCTGTATTTAAAAGTTTCGTATGAATTTTCTGTTAAACGTATTTTAACGCGTAAACTTTTTGTTCACAAAGAAACTCGGAAACTTCAACGAAACAGATTCGGTTTTTCCCAATATTTCATTCAAGGGAAGAAATTACTCTCTGTTTAGACTGTTTTCCGCATTTTATCTCCCTTGTTGTTGATAAAACATTTTATAAAGAAGCAACAGAGAATAAATAAAGAGACGAAAACCCTCATAACATACTATTGTTTTTTTTTCGCATTAACATTCATTGGCAGGGAATAAATCTACAATTCATGCAAGCAAAAAAAACAGTCATAAGTCCAATCGTATCTACTCGGCAATCCCCGTAACAAGTCGGTAGATATACCTCGTAAGCAGTCCATGAATACACCAGAAATCAAGGTGTAATTCGCCTTATTTCCGGCGGCTAACGCAAAATGCGCACAGGCACTAAATATGTATTTAGATACACACAAATTGGTTATATATCACAATTGAATGGTTTTTTTTACCCTTTTCATTAAAGATGATCATATCAACACATCTTTGTTTCATATTTTGTCAATCGGCTTTTTCGGCAATCCCCGGGATTTCCGAGTAGATACGATTGCAGACGGACATGCCTTTCGTTGCTGACCTACTTTCAAAAATGGCTCCACATTACCTCCGAGGTTATTTTTAGAAATAGCCGAGGTGTCCCGAATGTCATAAGTCTAGTCTATGAGTAATTCGGATGGTTAAAAGGGAGGTAATGCAAATACAGCTTGGCTCATCTGAGTAAGTCTTTGAGTTGATTTTAATTCACCGAGAAATTTTAATTCGTCAATTTCGTTTTCCTTAAGATATACAACATACTTAAACCAACTGAAATAGTTTATTAGTATATGGGTTGACTTTAACTTGTATGCACTGAGAAATTCAAATTCTGAAACTTCATTTTCTTTTACATGTATACATAACGTGCTTAAACCATCTGCGAGAGTATATTAGTCTATGAGTTGAATTTAATTTGTGCACGGAGAAATTTGAATTCGGACACTTTATTTTCTTTGACATATATAAAATGCTTAAGCCATTTGAGTTAGTGACTTAGTGTTTGAGTTGATCTTGATTTGTGCACTGAGAAATTCAAATTCAGACACTTTTTTTTCTTTGGCATGTACAAAATGCTTCAACCATCTGGCATAGTTTATTAGTCTTTGAGTTGATCTTGATTTGTGCACTGAGAAATTCAAATTCGGACACTTTATTCAATCGACCGATACCATTCCTGAGAAAAGGGGTGTTTGCAATTTCTGATCAGAGTTACCTACTGTTGCATTCAGCCTATCTCATATGTTTACTTTTTTTTTAAATTTACTGCGTTGGATCTATACAATGTAATTGCGTATGTTAATAAACTTCGCTTCGGTGACTCTCTCGTTCCACATGACAAACTTCTGATTCGCCAACGCCCATTCTCGTAGGCAAAACATACCGAAACGCAAACCGACCGTGGCGGGAAATTATTGTGGCGTATACAGACCATTTTATGTGGTTTTAAACCATTTTCAACATGTCTATGTCTGGTATATTGCAATGTCCAACTCGTAAATGATGGCACCAGAAAACCTCAACATTCGACAGTGGTGGAATGGTAGAGCGCCGAGGGCCCTTGGTTTGATCCCCATTCAGAAAGGTAAAACATTGCCGGGACTATCCAACACATCTAACCGGGCACTGGTTTAGTATCCAGAGTGAATTGAATATGGTTCAAGCTTGTACATGTATGAACAAATATAAATGTCATAAAAATGAATAAGGGAATCGGAGAGGCTAAATTTCCGATTAAAACATTGTTTCACATGTAGAATTATCCCTTTCATGATAATATGATTATATTTTTGTTTAGGTAAAAATCAAATGTTGTTTTTTTCTCGCAGCAAATTGCAAATGCTTATATCGATGGTACCGATAGGAATATATCGGGGTCTTTGACATTTAGATTCTTAAAAAGATGAATAAATTAATGATATCTTGATTATTGTTTTTTCGCATCTAATTACTTTATTGTGATTGTTTATATCGACTATACAGATAGAGAAGTTAAAAGGGATCTATGACACTCAGATTTTTTTTTCAAACAAAACAAAAATAAAACATAAATAAATAAAAAGAAATTAAACGGTTAAAATGGATTCACAGCCTTCACTCACAAGGTTTTTTCAACAAGCACATGCAAACTAGTGCCAACAATAAAGGGCTAGGGGAGCAAGCTTATGTCAGGTTAATTGGCAAGGGGAAGGGTGCATCTTATCCGTACATAGCAATATAAGGAGTGATTTGATGTATACAGGTTCAAAGCTGCTTGTTCGCAGATGCGAGGGAATTTTAAGGTTGAGTTTCAGTGTCTTTAATTAACCCTTTCCCAAACAATAACGACATTTGACGACTTTGTTGCAGACGACTTTAAAAGACCTTGTGGGAAAAGGAGAAATTGCTCGTAACGAGCAATTTTTCCTTTTCCCAAAAAGTTTTCTGCTCTTTCGGAAGAATATTGTTCAATTTTATCACATTTTGAAATGTCGTCTGCAAAGTCTCTCAATTTGGGACAGTCGAACATCTGTTGTTTGGGAAAGGGTTAAAACAGGAAGCAGAATCGAGCGTGATTAATCTAAGTTGTTTCACAATCGATGTAAAACAAATATGTTCAATAATAACGCAATATCTTTTTGACTCTTTAACTTTCTGGTCTATGAAAAAGCACCTTTAACAACGTTCGTTATTTTCTCACTCTAGGATTTCGTATATATATATATATATGTATAATACAAAGTTACTGGCCCGTAAAAGTTCCGCACCATCTAACAAACGCAATGTTGCGAAACGCAATTTTCCTCATGTATAAAGTAGAAGTCCATATAAAATGTTTATTAACACTCCCCGAACCCTTGATTTCTACCCTTAAAACTTTGTCGTTGGTGCTCATAATAAACATCACATATGGTTAATTATAATGAATAGCTAAAGATGGATGGATTTTGTCTTTTAAAAAGAAAAATATATATTTTTTATATACATACTGTATTTATATTGTGTTACGTAGCCGCCTCACTCTCTACAGCATGGCAACAATCAATCAGGAAAAGATGTAACCTCTACGTTACCGAGCCGACTCTTTAGCTTAGTAGTTATGTCTTGGACTGTCACCCGGGAGAACCGGGATCGAATCCCTGCAAGGGACACAAATGACACAGCTATGAAAAAGTTATTATTATTAAATTATTAATCGTAAGAATTGCATGCACAATGTCTTGTAATCACCTTATTTGAAAATGTGCAGTAGGTTAACATTAATGGGTAAACAATTGGTGTATTCTATAATACATGTTTGTCATCAAACTGCTTTATACATCTTAATGTCTTCAATATCGTTCTAAATGTGCCATCATTATACAGAGTCTGAAGTCTAAATACTTCAAAGAGAACGAAACGTATAACGTTCCAGGGTACCGTTTTACTAAGCAACTTACGGAAAATATTTGCGTAAGTCATAACTGATTAACATGGATAGATTCTTCAATGAAAGAACACTATTGCAATGTGACACGTCATTGGAGGCGTCGCGGAGAGACGATTCCAATGATGTGTTACTTTGCAATATTGCTTAGCCCAATATTGATAAAAGAGGACTTGTTGCTTTAGACTTACACAAATCTTAAGCGTAAACTGTTTAGTAAAACGGTCCCTAGGTTTCTTAACTTTTCAGTGCTGTTGCGGTTTAAACACTATTTTCACTATATCTCAGCTTTTTCCATTATTTCTCCTCTTACCAAAACGAATGGGGAATGGCATAATAACCCTAAAAACCGTAATCATTTATGGAGTGTATCGCAATTCACGGTTCTGGAAATTCTGAAACATTCCATGACTAATTTCGATTATGAGCCAATTAAGAGGAAAACTGTTGATACTCGCTGAAACCGCTTCCGTCTGGCACTATGATAGGCGTTAAGTTTTTAAGAAAGATTGAAAACCTGAAGCATTGGTTCGGTGATGATTTTTTCTCAAATCTGACTTCGTGATTCCTTTCCCCACAATTGGAACATTGAAATCATTTTTGCAACAATGCTATTTAGGTTGACCAGTGAATCATCTTGAAAGGAGGGATGACTATAACATGACGTTTTTAGCTATATAACAGGGACCTATAAATTCCAACTGAAAATTTCTTTAAAATCATGAAGTTTCCAAATTCTTCAATTTCAGACCAGCCTTGACAAAATGCAACGTGTACAAAACATGTGCGCAAAACTTGTTTTAAACCGTAGAACATTTGACAGTTCAAAGTAAGCGCTGTTCGATTTACATTGGATGTCTATTAAGACAAGGATCACTTTTAAAATCTTATCTTTTTCATGTACATATATGTATAACTGAAATACTGCGTCCGCATACGCATACAGTGAAGCCTCGTTTATCCGGACCCCGATTATCCGGATGACTCGTAATGCGAACGAAATTTAGAGGGAACAGAATTATTTGACAAGTTTGTTGCAGACACTTTTTGTAAACATTGTGGGAAAAGGAGAAATTGCTCGTGACGAGCAATTTCTTCTTTTCCCACAATGTTTTCTGCCATATCAGAAGATTATTTTTGGGACGGTCGACAATTTGGCGTTTGCTAAAGTGTTATAAGTATACACGTGCATACAGACCGTTGATGTCTTAATGTGTATAAGAACATGCGGTACTTCATTAGTCCGGATGAATTCGGTAATCCTGACATTTTGTTGGAAACGGACGTGTTCGGACTAATGAGAATTCACTGTATTTAACTGAATTACTAAGCGAAATATTGCAACATCGTAACATGAGTGATTTGTCCATTCCCAAAGGGGTATTACGAAGTGCCTTTCAAAAAACGAAAAACTTCTAGCGATAGAAGTTTCAGCACTACAGGGCCAGAATCGTTGAATGAGCTGCCTATTCAATTATGGAACTCTAGTAATCAAACGTTATTTAAAAAGAAAATGAAAACGCATTATTCTAAAAACGTATATGCATTGTTTTAGAGTTATCTGATTGTGTTTTATGTGTAAGAAATGTATTATTAATAGAGTGATGAAACGTTTCGATATTTGATTAATTAAATAAGTTTGATTAAGGTTGTTCAACGTCTTTGAATATGTTTTAAAAAAAGAAAATTAGTTCAATCAAATTATATAAAATTGTAACTTTATTCTTGGTTTGCCAGATGAGCGATTTCGCGATAAACCTCTTCAGACTGAGTCCTGTACATTATTGGAAAAACAAACAAACACGCAATGATGGTTTACATCAAATTATGAGCATTTGTTACTCCCAGTGCACAAATCCCTGAGGTTGTTCCTTTAACCCATTACCAAACAATAACAACATTAAACCACTGCGTTGCAGACTACTCTTGACAAAATTGTGGGAAAATGTTAAATTGCTCGTAACGAGCATTTTTTTCCTTTTCCAACAAGATTGTCTGCCCTATCAGAAGATCGTTTTCCAATTTCATCACATTTTAGAATGTCGTCTGGAAACTCTTTCAATTTGGGACAGTCGAAAATTTGGTGTTTGGTAAAGGGTTAAGACCCATCATTGTAAACTGGAGACAATTATACGCTTCGATAGAGCGTGGAACCAATCGGCTCTTATTTAACAACTTCGCAAAAAATCACTTGGACGAATTGTCATCGGTAGATAAAAGGTAACAATTGTAACAAAACAATAAATTGTTTGTATCATACACGTCCTCTATTTTTCTCTTTTTAGTTACGATGGTCTTCGCCCGTTATACAAAAGAGAATATCACATTTTTCATACTTTATCATTATCGTCTTTTGATACTTTTGATTTGGCCGAGTCCACTATTTTGCTACATGACGGTTGTGTATGGGATTCTCGTTATATTGAGAATGAGTTGCGAAGTTTCCGATGGTATTTCCATTAAAGGCCTTTGTTCACAGAAGAGACAACCTGAAAGTCAAAATAAAATGTGGTTGAAACAAAACAGAATGTCTATTGTTGTTTTATAAACAATTGAAGAATAGCTTTTGAAATCATATCTAATTCCGGAACCGTTGATTTATCTAAGTTTAGTATATTCCAATCAGTGAAGTACAGTGTTTTCTCAGTGCATTGATTTTCAATTTTGTTACAGTGAATATAGTCACTAGTGATGATATCAAAAAATCATATCATAGGACGCAAAAATGACGTCATGGGCGTTGTTGACTGCTTTGCCAATCTGAACACATCGGGTTTATCCAATGAAAACACCTCTGAAATAATGGGGTTGACGCCATATTTTTTCCCGCGAGAATGACGTCACTCTACTTTCTTTTTAAAAAAAGATCTTAAATGCGAAATCTTAAAAGTCGTTAAATTTGATTGAGGAAACAACTATACATGTCACAACAACAATTTCGCCATTTGGTATGAGTTAATGATAAAAAATTATTTAAAAGTAGGTCCAACACTTCCATAAACTTTGAACTACTTAATGTGCACGCTTATAAAAAGTGTTTTTTGCCGGATGCCGATTTACCCGAAAAATTGTAACCCTACACTTATATCCGAGGTGTATTTTACAGCTCACGGAAATACCCGAGTAGTTCCGATTGACTGCTTTGATCCTTCCATTTTATATTCCATTTGGTGTTTATGGAGGTATTTTGGAAAATATATCAAATATAGTGGAATAAAATAAATAAAATAATCAACTCCATTCGATTGATATCAAAAATATGTCACTTGAACGGGTTGTTATCATGTAGAAAAAAACGCGTTCTTCGAACTTGTTTTTTCAACCTGATAACAACCCATTCTCGTGTCATATTTTTTATACCAACCGCAAGGAGTTGATTATCGTCTATATGTGCATTTGTATGCAGTCGATGTCAAAAGCGATGTCATGCTTTTGGATTATAAAACATGTTTTTTCACTGTAACACTTTAAAAAGATAAACACGTTATAGTTTTGCTTCCAGTGACTATTTTGGGACGTGTGTCATATAACAGTACAGGTGTAGTGCAGTTTTATAAGAAATCAATTTTTTAACTTCCAAATTTCTTCACATATATGTGTGTGGGGGTGGGGGTGGGGTGTGTGGTGGTGTGTGTGTGTGGGTGTGTGTGTGGGTGGGGGTGGGTGTGTGTGTGTGTGTGTGTAATACAAGTCTCTTATATCTCTGAAGCATTTGTTCTATATATATTGTACTTTTTAGTTGTGATATATTTAATTAGTCTATTTACACATTATGTGACATAAATAGAATAAATATAATATATGACAAAGCACCTTTAAGTTTGGGATATACGGAGTATAGAATTAACATCATGCAATGGACCACATCCACGGGTAACGCCAAACGTTCACTTAAGCATGACGAGCCAAAACTGTTAACACCCGTCTTTTTAGGACTCCGAAAGTGTTGTTTATCTTTTATTATAATGATCGAGGTACGGGCTAATTCGCTTACAACCTCTCATCCTGCGTCACTATGTTTACTGAAGGATGAATAAAACTTCGACATGACGCAATACCGCATTTTTGGTTTTTTTCATGAACAGAACAGAAAAAGGTCTTATATAACTTAAGTATATAAGCGTATTGTACTTAAACATACTGTTACTTGTATGCCAGTGAAAATTGAGTCAGGTCGTATATAATTTTCAACTTAACAATAATATTTCCCTGGAAAAAAAAACTACAGTTATTTATATACTTATATACTTATATAAGCAAACATGATGACAAAACCCGCACAAGCTTATTCCATGTGTTTTTCCTGACATGTGCATATATAACCTTTGCCATCAATTCCTTGTTAAATTGAAAATTGAATTAATCGAAAGTATTCAATCGGGAGATCAAAGTTGGTAATCATTTTACAAAGTTGTGTGTGAGAGCGTGTAAAACATATTTCAACAATCCTAAGATAAATTCACATGGGACCCTGTGTTTCCCCAACCCCCATAGAACGTGTTTTTTATTAGGCCTAAATCGTTTGGGCGTGTGATGTATAACCATTCGGAACACCTCGGTCATTTCTTAAAATAACCTCGGAGGTAATGGGGAGTCATTTTTGAAAGTAGGTCAACAACGAATGGCATGTCCGTTAGCAATCGTATCTACTCGGAAATCCCCGGCACAAACCGGGGATTGCCGAAAAGAGCCAACTGACAAAATATGAAACAAAGATGTGTTGATATGATCATCTTTAATGAAAAGGGTAAAAAAAACACCATTCAATTGTGATATATAACCAATTTGTGTGTATTTAAATACATATTTAGTGCCTGTCTGCATTTTGCGTTTTCCGCCGGAAATAAGGCGAATTACCCGAGGATTTCTGGTGTATTCATGTACTGCCTACGAGGTATATCTATAGACTTGTGAAGGGGATTGCCGAGACGGTAATAAGGTTTATGTATTATACTACTCCTACAAACTCGCTGTAGAAGCCGGCTTTTATTGGCGATGCGGCAAAGTGGTTGGCTTTCTCTCGAAGTTAAGCAGCGTTCATCGCGGTAAGTACCTGGAAGGGGGACCCGCGATGGCTTTACTCCGAGAGGGACCCGATACACGTTTCACCATTAACCCTCGTTATGTTGCATAATGTTGAGCACAGCCATTTACATAATAGTCGAACAACCACTCAATTTAACTGCATTCGGGGCCAAACTCCTCACAGTGATCTCCCTTTACGGGGTTGATCACTGCCATCACAAATGCCACATGACCACCTACTTAGAAACGAAAATGGCGTTAAAAGATGGCGGCGAAACTAAACCAAATTTTCTTTCAACTTAACTGGTCAGAAATCAATACAACAAACATTGGTACTAAATTAACTAAGATATCCAGTAATCTCTTAACAAAACAGCATCATTTGAATTTCATCCAAATCTGGATGAAAATCTTGTGGTGGCAGTGATCGATGCAGCGTTGCAAGGGGAGATTACTGTGAGGAATTTGATTCGGGGCTTGTAGTATCAGGGTTAAGACCATACCGGAAAGTGATACTATAAATAGAATCAACCGGATATAGATTGTTGTTATTGTTTGAGATTCTTTGAATAAATAGCTGGTCTGGGCTGTTCGAAGAGCTGTCTTTGGTTCGTATGCATCCTGCCTTATAACGTAACCACAGACACCACATGGCGCGGAAAGGTGTTATATAATGTACTATCAACTACATAAATACATGTACAGCTTGAAGTGACAAATTCTTACAAAAAGTGACAGGGTTTTCCTTCATTTTATCATTTATACCCGCGAATTTCTTTTAAATAATGCAGTTTCCCCCTAAAAATGAGTTTTCCTCAGGGTTTTTCTTTCCCCTTTGGCAAAGCTTGTATGTTTTTGTTCCCTAATTACCAAAGTTCAATATACAAGGGTATCAGATTTCCCAAAGTTTCTGAACTAATATGTGCGTTCTACTTGAATAAAATGACGACAAAGTATTTTCATATACCTGAGGTACTATGCGTTTAGGCTTTTGAATAAATAAAAAACTGGGTTTTCCTTTTCGCATGCTACCGACAGATATAACTATACACATGTTATGTTCAAGGGAAATAACTCCTCGCGAAATAATGCTGACATATGTTATGTTCAAGGGAAATAACTCCTCGGGAGATAATGCTTACATATGTTATGTTCAAGGGAAATAAGTCCTCGGGAGATAATGCTTACATATGTTATGTTCAAGGGAAATAAGTCCTCGGGAGATAATGCTTACACATGTTACGTTCAAGGCAAATAACTCCTCGGGAGATAATGCGTACACATGTTATGTTCAAGGGAAATAACTCCTCGGGAGATAATGCTTACATATGTTATGTTCAAGGGAAATAACTCCTCGGGAAATAATGCTTACATATGTTATGTTCAAGGGAAATAACTCCTAGGGAGATAATGCTTACATATGTTATGTTCAAGGGAAATAACACCTCGGGAAAAAATGCTTACACATGTTATGTTCAAGGGAAATAACCCCTCGGGAGATAATGCTTACATATGTTATGTTCAAGGGAAATAACTCCTCGGGAGATAATGCTTACATATGTTATGTTCAAAGGAAATAACTCCTCGGGAGATAATGCTTACATATGTTATGTTCAAGGGAAATAACTCCTCGGGAGATAATGCTTACATATGTTATGTTCAAGGGAAATAACTCCTCGGGAGATACTTACATATGTTATGTTCAAGGGAAATAACTCCTCGGGAGATACTGCTTACATATGTTATGTTCAAGGGAAATAACTCCTCGGGAGATAATGCTTACATATGTTATGTTCAAGGGAAATAACTACTCGGGAGATAATGCTTACATATGTTATGTTCAAGGGAAATAACTCCTCGGGAGATAATGCTTACATATGTTATGTTCAAGGGAAATAACTCCTCGGGAGATAATGCTTACACATGTTATGTTCAAGGGAAATAACTCCTCGGGAGATAATGCTTACATGTGTTATGTTCAAGGGAAATAACTCCTCGGGAAATAATGCTTACACATGTTATGTTCAAGGGAAATAACTCCTTGGGAGATAATGCTTACACATGTTATGTTGAAGGTAAATAGCTCCTCGGGAGATAATGCTTACATATGTTATGTTCAAGGGAAATAAGTCCTCGGGAGATAATGCTTACATATAATATGTTCAAGGGAAATAACTCCTCGGGAAATAATGCTTACACATGTTATGTTCAAGGGAAATAACTCCTCGGGAGATAATGCTTACATATGTTATGTTCAAGGGAAATAACTCCTCGGGAGATAATGCTTACACATGTTATGTTCAAGGGAAATAACTCCTCGGGAAATAATGCTTGCGCATAACAAACAAGTGCGCCAGCACGGGCTTGTTATTTGTAGATTATGTTGAAGAAGTAAACAAAAGTGCAGCAGACACATATAATGTCATATACATGTACTTAATTTATAAACACATGGACAGAGACCTATAGTATGCACTACCTTAGATATTTTCAGATACCTTTTTGCAGTTTAAGTGGGACCAGATATATAACTATAAAATGTCCAAACCCATTTGACCGAATACACCTGGAAAAAAAGGAGTTAAATCCTTGAAGGTATGTTTTATCGTTGGTTGTAAGGTAAAGGGTACCGGCACGGATGACTGGCGATTGGGCGTATCAGTATTTCGAAATTCGTCCCGGATCGGTGGAGTCGTGTCGCTAGAGAGCGATCATGCGTGCAGTTTTATTAAGTTACTTATCAAAGGCGTTTATCAAAGGGTCCTGCGTGGCTCAGTGGATAAGGTGGTGTTCTCAGAACACGCGGTCCCTTTGGCAAGTCAATTCAGAGCCCTAGCTTAGTACTGGTGCTTCCAGGAAAGCTGTTCCTACTGAAAAATGTTGGTACGGCACTGACGAAGAGGACCCATAGGGGACCTGTGTCAGTTAATGACTCTAATCCAATCTAATGTTCCGAATCTATATTCGTCATCTTAATTTTGTAATTTGGTCTCTCCAAATATCAGTGACAATCCATCCGTTCATTTGTCAGTCCGCTATTCGTTAATTGGCCAGGTCATTAACCCGTCCGTCCGTCCGTCCGTCCGTCTGTTGAATAGATTAAGTTATTACGAAAGTTATATGTTCAGTTTGATTTGAATGAAATATATAATTAGGAAGATTGTTGATATCAAATTTCAAACATTTATCGCTCATAGGTCACAAAACTCTGAGTAAGTCCATTTAATGATTAAGTACAATGTTAAGAAAAAGACATGAGGAAATTGAAATGATAGCTCAGCGTTTACGTATAGAAAGAACTTTACTTAAGATCATAGGAATTTTAGGCTGGGGATCTAAAGTGCCTTGCCAAAGGCCAAAAACAAGCGGTTAAGATGGGGGTTCGAACCTGGGACCCCCGAGTTTTGAGTTCACAACCAACTTAACCACTGAGCCCCACGAAGGACTCTATCAAATGCAAGCATATACAGTGCAGCCTCGTTTATTAGGATCCCGATTATCCGGATGTATCGCAATCCGAACGAAATTTTTAAGGGAACGGAATTATTTGACCAGTTTGTTGCAGACGACCTTTGAAGACATTGTGGGTAAAGGAGAAATTGCTCGTGACGAGCAATTTCTCCTTTTCCCACACTGTATTCTGCCATATCCGAAGCTTATTTTTGAATTTCATCACGTTTTGAAATGTCGTCTGCAAACTCTTTTAATTTGGGACGGTCGACAATTTGGCGTGTGCTAAAGGGTTATAAGTAATCTCGTGCTTACAGACTGTTTATGTCTTAATGTGTATAAGAACATGGTCTGATTCATTAGTCCGGATGATTCGGTCATCCGGAAATTTTGTTGGGAACGGACGTGTTCGGATTAACGAAACATCACTGCATACGTCGAACTCTCTCTATGTCGAAACATCACTGTACGTAATAGACCATTGATTTGGATTATATCTCACAGCTTGTTTAAGTCGTGAACAAAATATAATCCAAGTTAATGTTCTATTTCGTATATGCTGTGTCATGTTTGCATTTTAAACGTGCAAGTCATAAAGAAAAAAAGAAAGAAAGAGAAAAATAGTTCAACCAATTCGGATAAGACATTGCTGAAAGGATAAAGTTGTGTTCATACACCGTGAATTCGGGTTGAGCCTTTTTACGCTCAGTGGACCATTGAGCGCGGGATCTGTCAGTTGCGGCTAGATAGTGAAAGGCAGAAGACTGCCTTCTTCGAAATTTCGGTTTTAAAACAGAACCACTCGGGGTTACGAAAAAGGTAAGTTGATATCTGTTTCTTTTTAACGTATTATTTCAAAACTTAAATGTATTTCCTTTTTAAAATCTTTTTTAAAATTTTGTTAAAATCGAACCATCATCGCAAAAAGACAGTCATACTTTGGAATTTAATACCTTCTCTTTAGTTTACGTACACCAACTAAGGGTTATGTTTTAACAGCAAATATGTGTATTTCGTGAAATAAACAATGCTCTATTTGTTGTTAATAAAATGCGTGAAATAATTCTTTTAATTGCACAGAATGTCCGTCTGTATGTTACTTCGTGTGTCGTTGCTTCTTTTCTGCATATAAAGTCCGTTATGCTTCAAATTTCGTTGGCGACCGAAGTATCATTGGTGTACAAGAATTAATTAGTTAAAAAAAAATTAGTTATCCCTCAGATTTTTATTGCACCATTTCTAAAAGGGCCCTTGTTGTACAAGAAATAATACGTAGAAAAAATTTAGTTATGCCTCAGATTTTTATTGCACCATTTCTAAAAGGGCCCTTGTTGTACAAGAAATAACTCGTTGAAAAAAGTTGTTATACCTCAGATTTTCATTGCACTATTTCTAAAGGGGCCCTTGTTGAATAAGAAATAATTAGTTGAAAAAGGTTAGTTATGCCTCAGATTTCCATTGCACCATTTCTAAAATGGCCCTTGTTGTACAAGAAATGATTAGCTGAAGAAAGTTTATTTTGCCTCAAATATTGATTTCGACCTTAACGTTCGTGGTGTACGCGAAGTAACATGTTGAAGAAAGTTCGTTTTGTCTCAGATTTTTATTGCATTATTTCTAAAAGGGTCCTTGTTGTACAAGAAATAATACGTTGAAGAAAGTTCGTTATGCCTCAGATTTAGATCGAGATAGTTTGAAGCGTCATTGGCGAACGAGAAGTAACTGGTTGAAGAAAGTTCGTTTTGCCTCAAATATTGATCGCGACCGAACCGTTCTTGGTGTACTCGAAGTAACTGGTTGAAGAAAATTCGTTATGCCTAAAATATTGATCGCGACCGAACCGTTCTTGGTGTACGCGAAGTAACTGGTTGAAGAAAATTCGTTATGCCTAAAATATTGATCGCGACCGAACCGTTCTTGGTGTACGCGAAGTAACTGGTTGAAGAAAATATCGTTATGCCTAAAATATTGATCGTGACCAAACCGTTCTTGGTCTACGCGAAGTAACTGGTTGAAGAAAGGTCGTATGCCTTAAATATTGATCGCGACCAAACTGTTCTTGGTATACGCGAAGTAACTGGTTGAAGAAAATATCGTTATGCCTAAAATATTGATCGTGACCAAACCGTTCTTGGTGTACGCGAAGTAACTGGTTGAAGAAAGTTCCTTTTTCCTCAAATATTGTTAGCGACCAAACCGTTATTGGTGTACGCGAAATAACTGGTTGAAGAAAATTCGTTATGCCTAACATATTGATCGCAACCGAACCGTTCTTGGTGTACGCGAAGTAACTGGTTGAAGAAAATTCATTATGCCTAAAATATTGATAGCGACCGAACCGTTCTTGGTGTACGCGAAGTAACTGGTTGAAGAAAATTCGTTATGCCTAAAATATTGATCGCGACCGAACCGTTCTTGGTGTACGCGAAGTAACTGGTTGAAGAAAATTCGTTATGCCTAAAATATTGATCGCGACCGAACCGTTCTTGGTGTACGCGAAGTAACTGGTTGAAGAAAATTCGTTATGCCTACATTATTGATCGCGACCGAAGCGTTCTTGGTGTACGCGAAGTAACAGATTGAAGAAAAATCGTTATGCCTCAGATTTGTATTGCACCATTTCTAAAAGGGCCCTTGTTGTAATGGAAGTAACTGTTCGAAGAAAAATCGTTATGACTCAGATTTTCATTGCACCATTTTTTTAAAGGGACCTTGTTGTACAAGAAGTAACTGGTTAGAGAAAATTCGTTATACCTTAATTGTTGATCGCGACCAAAGCGTCGTTCGTGAACAAAAATATACTCGTTGAAGACACTGACTTGTTAGGAAAGTCTTATCAGACTCTTCGTTTTGCTGGTTATAGACCTGATGTGATTTTCAGCAATGCGTCAAGTATACCCTTCCTGTACCGAAGGTCCCGTGTTCGATCACCAGTTCAATTCAATTCAATATTCTTTTTTGCAAGATTCTCCTAAGTATGGCTAAGATACTTTAGTCATGATACAAAAATGATACCTACAAACACATGATAACATACACATAACAATACAAATTGTGTAAACAAATTGACATATGTACACATAAATATACGAGTTGCGAACTACAGCAGCAATAAAAGATGCATTCGAAGCATCATGATCTAGGAAAAGAATAAGCAAAAGAGGAAAAAAAGAATAAATGACGAATTAAAACAGATAACCACACACACAATAAAACTTACAAGCAGATTTAACCTTGTGTGTAGCTCCATTTAAGTTATATTTTTTTTCTTTTTCTTTCATCATTAAGATTTATTTATAATGTATAGTGTATTTTGTCTAATTGTCATAGCGTTATATATACTGCATAAGTTTTATCAACTTTCCTTTACTTTTTGTTTTTAATTATTTCTTTGGCAAAGACCATGATATTTCAAATTTTGTTATCAAGACTGTGTATTTTGGACAAACGAATAAGAAATGTTATCCATTTTTAATGGCATAAGTATTACATAATTTACCAATTCTTTCTTTTCTTTCTATTATATTGTGACTCCTCGTTTCTATTTCTAAAGTGTTAGGTGAAAGTCTAAACCTGGCTAGTTGCCTTTGTTAATTACTATTGGTTATAAGAAAAATATATTTCCCTCATGAGAAAATTCTATGTTAAACATTCTATAATAATGTAATTTATTCGAATTATTCAATGCTGTGTGCCACGTGTGTATATCTGTTTATACTCATCTCTGATGCGTTGCTGTAGTTCTTTGAAGTAGTTTCAATATCAAAGTAATTCATGAATAAAGGATATCCAAGTGTGTTTTTTATTTCAAAAGAATAGCTTTTATGGGATTCTCTGAACCCAAATTTAAATTCATTGAACTTGTTCGCTAACTCGCACCATTCGTTAATTCTATCCCGTAGAATAAGCTTGAAGAGTTTACTGAATATATTTACCATCGTTATTCCTCTATAATTCGATGGATTCGTTACATTCTCCTTCTTATAAATCGGTAAAATTACACATTTTCACTATGGAGATTGATAAACACTCGAACTAAAATATGATTAACTAGTATTTTTTGTAAAATAGCAATTTCCATGGTAACCGCTTGGGGCAAAATATCAAAATGACCATACCAACTTTAAAGGTAATAGAATTGTTTCTGTAAGGTTACTTAGCACAAAATTCATTCACAAAAATTAGAAGCTGGGGGATTAATACACACAAGAAATATATAATATCTTAAATAACCATTTATTATTTTTTTGATTATATGATTATTCTTTGAAAAAAAAATGCATTCAATAAACTTCATCCGAATAAAAACGTTAATCCGACTACTATGCAAGTACCTCTTCGGTAACAGTTCATTATCTCCCTTAGCTGCGCAGAAAAAACTACCGAGAACGTCCTTAAGTTACATTAGACTAGATTATTGACAGCTTCCAAACTTTGTTCATTTGTTTTCGTTTTACACTTAAGAAACAAGAAATGGCATCAGTGGAATACCACTAAATGTCCTGCCAATTACTTTTCCGACCACTTTCTAAACAGTTCTAGGACTTATTTTTCATCTTTTAAAGCACATTGCTGCATTTTTCCAATGAAACATTTAGGGTAGAAACGAATGTCAGTTTGTAAAATGTGATGACCGACAGAAAACATTTCAATTTATATTATTAAAGAATTCAAAGAGTGTTAATGAAAAAAAATTTCATTATTCGCACTGAGAAATAATTCGCAGTGAGACTTTGAAAATGCCTAGTTCGCTACAAGTGGAACAGGCCAAATACAGTGTAACATATTTTTAGAACTACTTTTTTGGCCCGGTTTGGAATTCGCCGTCTAATGAAAATCAATGCATGCATCTTGTTTTCAACGCGTACTGCAAGTGTAAAATTATCAATGTACAATGTATTGTAATTGACTTGCGATGGAGCATTTACATACATCAATCTTACTGGTATATTTTGACATTTTGATGGTATATTTAAAATTCGATTAAATTAACAGTTTGTTTTGTTAATGGGATTGAACTCTATAAATTTAACTTTCAGAATGACTGCAAGATTCCTCGTGTTAGCGGTTTGTGTTTGGGTTGTGAAAGGCTGCATCTATTCGCAAAATCCTGGTCTATTCAAGAATGGGTTTGAAAATGGCGGTGACGCAAGCCTGGTACTAAATGGGAGATCTGCAGTTACACTAACGGGTCCTGGAGACACAACGACCCTAACCTTTACTAACGATGTCGAGTTAATGAATAGCGCCGAATCATTCAAACGTATAAAGGTAACGATAACATGTTTTGTACTTTCTTTGGTTTCTGTTTGTTATCTTAGTTTTTTTTAGCTTTTATTTGATTCATACAGTTTTATTTTGCAGTTCTCATTAAATTCTCTGTTATATAAACGGGTTGGCGAATAACTACTTTTAGGGACAAGCACGCTGGAATGTGCAAACATGAGTAAGAATGCTATCCTAATTTCTCATCTTTTAGGATTTGTATAATTCTCTATATAGCTGGCTGTTGACTGGCAGTTGACTGACTGTTAGCTGGCTGTTTGCTGGCTGTTGACAAGCAGTTGACTGGCTATTGGCTAGCTGTTTACTAGCCGTTGGCTGACAGTAGGATGTATGATGGCTGGCATTTGGCTGACTGGTTGATAGTTTTTTCGCTGGCTGTAAGCTGACTTTTATCTGACCGTTTGCTGACAGTAAGCAGGGTATTAGCTGGCAGTTGGCTTAATGTTAGATGGTTGTTGACTCGCTGTTAGTTGGCTTCTGGCTGCCTGTGTGCTAGGCGTTGGACGACAGTTAGCTTACTTTTGGCTGGCTGTTGGACGTCTGTTGACTGGTTGTTCAACAATTGTCGGTTGGTTGACGGTTGGCTGTAAACCGGCATTTGGCATGCTATCTGCTTGCCGTTGGTTCGTTCTTGGCTGACTGTTTGCTAGGCGTTGGCTGACAATTAGTTTGCTGATGACAGAATGTTGGCTGCCTGTTGAACGGCTGCTGGATGTCTGTTGGCTGGTTTTTCGACCACTGTTGGCTAGTTTTTCGACGACTTCTTGCAGGCTGTTGTCCGACTGTTCGCTGGCATTTGATTGGTTCTTTGTTGGTAATTAGCGGACTGTACGAGGATTATGTAAGAAATGACTTCCACGACATTAAAGAAAACATATTTGACACGGCCTAAAATCCCATCGTAAAGTTTATAAACTGTAACAAGGACAATTCATGGACCGATAACAGGGTGCCCCATAACATTTTTGTTATGATCACATGACCGCTGCGTGCAACTGTCGAAATTGAGTTCCCGTTTGGTTTCACTTTTTTCGTGTTTTATTTTCATTATTCTTTTGTTCATTTAAATCCACAAAGGTAAAAGAATAAGCATAGGTGGTTGGCGTCTTGTAATAGGCAATGGTATCGGTCTCGGCTTAGGATTAGTTTCCAGTTCGCCTTCGGCCCACCGATTATGTTGATAATAACATAACAATACATAACATAATCGTATAAAGACATTAAGCACACAAGCTCATAATTCAATACATATATAATTAATTACTTGCAATTGATATGGTAGTCAATATAAGCAATATATATATTCACAATAATTGTATCAAAAATAAAAAGATAAAAATAAAAAGAAAGGAAACATGGGGAAAAAAGATAATCGGGAAAAAAATGGTGTGAATAGTATTGATTTTGATAGGTGCTTCTGGAATGGTCTATTGTTCTATGGAAAAGTTATTTTTTCTTAATATGAATGCGTGTTTGTAGTAACTGGATAGTCGAATGAGAAGTGGTTTTTTTTAATCGGTATTCAGATAATACCTCTATGCTTTGCACGATAACAGTTTCGATTTACGACTCCGCCTATCTTTTTTCTATTCTTTCCCTTCAGGTTTGCGACAATGGGGTTATTGTATTTGAGAAGAGTGATAACACACTGCCCGACTGTCCGGCGAATGCGGACATCACAAGTAAGTTGTTAAATATCTCGTCTTGTCGTCTGGCTTTTAAGCATGGCAACGAGTTATAGGTATTGTTTTGTTGTTTGTTTTTCCATTAATGTACAGGGCTCAGTCATGAGTGTTATTGTACATGATTATGTGGTTGGTATTTTGAATCGAAAATGTTATCGGGCAATGCGCAGGAATACTACCCGATTGTCAACTTTCGTCTTCAATCTCTTGAAAATAGAATATTTATGAACCTCATACATTGTTATAGAGAACATGCTGGTACATAAGTAGACAACTCAACTGATCAATGGACGACAGTGTTTTCCCCTGATCAGGTGTGATTTTGTCTTTTAAAAGGTTGATTTTCATGGTACGTATCACTGTTGGCAGATGTGGGATATAGAGGATAAACATCTCCTTTCGGTTGATATAAAAAATATATCACGTTAATGGGTTGTTATCAGGTTGAAAAAACGAATTCGAAGAACGATTTTTTTCTACATAATATCAACCCATTCAAGTGGCATATTTTCTATATCAATCGAATGGAGTTGATTTTTCTATTTATGTTATTCCACTTTATAAAATATATTTGCCAAAATACCTCCATAAACGCCAAATGTAATATAAAATGGGAGGAGCAAAGCAGTTAACAACGCCCATTTGCGTCCTATGACGTCATTCACTCGTATGGAAACATTTTAGAATGCAAACATTTTAGTGTCGTGTGCAAAAGTGCAGCCATGACTTTAATGCAAAGGAATGGTAAAAAAGTAGTTCCGTCAAAACTGATATCATCATTTGTGATGATATAACTTTTTGATATCATCACAAGTGACGATATTCACTGTGACAAAATTGAAAATTAATACACTGAGAAATGCCTGTAGTTCACTGATAGGAATATAATAAAATGATTCGTTGATATACAGTTTGTAGATATCAATCCAAGGGGCTTAGTGGTAAGAGTACAGAACTTGCAATCACATGGCCCCCTCCGCGTGGGTTCAACATCCCGAGAGGGATATGGATTTTCATGAGAGGCGGTCTCCTGACTGACTTACGGAATGCCGATGGTTCTTCCCGCCTTGACCAGCCCTTGTGGGCAGTTGAGTGTGGGGTCTTCCGCCATCATTAAGAGTCGGGCATCGCTACATAACTGAAATAATGTTAATGTGATGGGACAAATTCAGAAACGTGGCATGATGAATGCCTTTGAAATGATCAATACTTTTATGATATACATTTTAATTTATTCTTTTACCAAATCAAATACAAGTTTTCGATCAGGGGTGGACGACCTTAAATCCCTTTTCAAATTATGCTCAAATTAATACACTTAGAAATCCCAATACTTCACTGATAGGAATATAATAAAAAGACTTCTCCTTAAATTGGAATCGCATTTCCTATCTTTCTGCAAAGAGCCAAGTCATACCGGAGAGAGGAGGAATGTAACGCTACCCAGAGTTTTTCACAGATCAGATGTGATTGTGTCTTCGAGAAATGTTTTTGCGCGGTTCGTTTCAATAGTGGTGCCGGAATACTTAGATGACGGATATTCAGATGATGATGCTGAAAGCTCCAATACTGACTTAAAACTGGTGTAACGCGTAAATCTATAATTTAAAACAACGTATCTTTTTTAAAACAAATTGTGTGAATTGTTTTCGAAGGAACTCATTTCACATCTGCACTATTCATCATACCGTCATCCGATTCAATGCAATTTTAACAAATAACAAAAACGTGTATTATATTGTTTTATTTCAGCGGTGGGTGACGGCCAGGCCTTTCCCTTCATAGCAGCCGATGCCATTAAGGAATCCGCGCCTAGCGTGACTTACGAGCATGAGACCTATTATATATTACGGTCGTCCCAGTAGTAAGTCCAAACCTTACACTTATATAAAGTAAAGTGATCTTCGATAATGTACATACGTTTATTGTAAAAGATCAATGGTGTCTCACTGATTGAAACAGTTCAACTGGTGTTTGTTATCGTCCTTCCCCTGTCCCTTTCTCCCTTTCTCCCTTCCTCCCTTCCTCCCCCTCCCTCTCTCCCTCCCTCCCATTAAATGCAGGGCGCGGTCAGCGGCTTAGATTGACCATTGGTTACCACTTGTGAGGAAATACCAGGAGCATGGCTATGTTATATTACCCGTAATGACTGATATACATGAGGGAAAACATGTTTTTTCCCCTTCATTTAATGAAGTAAATGCGCCATGGATTATACTCTTTCGCAAACGATTATAAATGTTCATTTGCGAAAGCCGTCAGCGATTTGGAGCGAATATTATGCAGCACTTCTGAGGGATATGTTATATTGCTTTCCGCGTTAGAACTGAAATGCGGTTGAAAATTGCATGTTTTTTTTTCTTTCATTTTTCAACAGTGACGCATCTGGTAATGCGTCTGGGCCAAGTATCTGTGACTTAGAAATGGTTGGCGCTCTGGTCGCAGACTGTGAAGAGACGTACAGACTAAACATAACGGTTAAAGAAGCCCTAATTGTCACCTGGAGAATAGGCGGGGCTTCGGCGGGTTTCACTACGGTAGGTTCCTATTCACTTTGGACAACGGGATCGGTTGCATTTCACTCTGATTCAACTCGGATCACCAAGTGTTTGTGGTGCCTATATGCATATAAGGGGGTGCTTGGCATTTTTCATTCATTTACTTTTTTTGTTTAACTTATTTATTCTATATCGATTGTGGCAAAAGATTGAAGATTCTTTTTTTTTATTGCTCTTTTTGTTAACAATATCACACAACATACTCGTGGCCCGAGGGTTGTGAGTTTGTATACTTATGTATATTCCAAGCTAAACGTAAACCTTGTGTAAGGCCATGTATGGAAGGAATAGATTGTTTGATTTTACAAGTATAAACATATCGTTTTACGTTTAAAAATAACGTGTCGATAATGAATTCTTTCTTGCAAAGTCCTAGTCAAAGATCTTCACTATTTAAAACGAAGTTTCGGTATTTTGTTTTTAACTTATTTGATAAATACTGAAGTAATGGTTTGACATGTACACATTCATCGAATAAGTAAAGAAGGGTTTCATCGTATGTTCAGCAAAAGGTGCATCTTTTATCGTCTTTTTCGAAGGTTATCAAAATCACTTTCGATGACTGCTTCCCAGATAGATGACCAGTACTCGTGCGGAATTGTTAGTTTGTTCCGGCATTTTCACATCGTCGTTAATGGGCTCGAACCTTGAATCTATATGACTAGAGGCCGACGCAATACAAGCTACAAGTCTATTTCGTTTTAAATAGAGTCTGCATGGAAAATGATGTGGAAAGAATAAATATACTGTGAACTGCGCCATGATAAAATGCATTTCGTTTTCTTTGCATGTATAATGAATTAACAACGTGATCAGGCCTTTTTCATTCTGAGGGAAATAATTAGATACCATTTTATATATAGTAACATAGGGTATTGAGGGAAAGGTCTTGCGAGCTTTGCTAAAGGTGAATGAAAAGTTTTTGTGGGAAAACTGCATGATTTTAAAGAACTTCACGGGTACCTATTGTAGTGAACATAGCGCTGGTGATTCAAGAAAAGCAGCAAGACGCGTCTTTGGGTCATATTGACAACTAACGGTACATTCGTTTTAACCCTTTCCCAAACACCAAATTTTCGACTGTCCCAAATTGAAAGAGTTTCCAGACGACATTTCAAAATATGATGAAAGTGGAAAATAATCGTCTGATAGGGCAGAAAACAAAATAGGAGAAAGTGCTCGTTACGAGCAATTTCTCGTTTTCCAACAATGTTTTCTAAAGTCGTCTGCAACAAAGGAGTCAAACGTTGTTATTGTTTGGGAAAGGGTTAAGAAGTGTGACTTACGCCGCATATCTAGTATTACCATTTCGACAACGGCCTGATGACTTTTTTAAGATAATAACCTCTCGGTTGATACTTGGGAGAGTAAACGTTTGACCTTGAACTTGGTAATATTCTAAAACCTGACCATGATATACTGTATACCATTTTTAGCGTAATACTTTATAATTGGGGTATTCAACCCTTTGGGAAGTAAAGTCAAAATAACAAAGCCAAAGATGTATTCAATTTATTCCAAGCACAAGTTTTCCATCAAGGACCTTAAAAGAAAAAAGTATATGCCAATCATTCGGTTTTGGAGACACCACAATCGTTTTAAACAGGAAAATGGGAATTACTTATTTTAAATGAGGATAGTTTCATAAAATACCTACGAATATGCGGATTGTTTTCATCTTAGTTTTTTTTTTTCACATATTTCAATATAGGGGTTATGAAACAAAGATGTGTTGATATGATAATATTTAATGAAACAAAGGAAAAAAAACATTCTATTGTGATATATATCCAATTTGTGTGTATTTACATACATATTTAGTACCTGTGTGCATGTTGTAATCATGTGCGTTATCCACAGGAAAACAGCCGAATTACCCCAGGATTTCTGGTGTATTCATGAACTGCTTACGAGGTATATCTACCGACTTGTGACGGGGATTGCCGAGTAGAATGATTGATTGCACTTTTTTCTCCGAAGGATCATCGTCTGAAGAATATGTTTCCCTATCACCAATTGTATCATTATTCTCAGTATCACTGATGTATCTTTTCTCAGGATTATTCTTTTTCTTGTATTGTTTATTATTCCAATGTTTCTGTAAACGTTATCATCATATGGGTGGACAAATAGAATGAAATAAAAAACTTTATCTTTTCACTTTACTTAAGAGAAATAAATGAGCATATCAACACTTTAACAATGAGTACGTTCTCAATTTAGACTACCGTTCCACATATATAACATTCACGAATAGATAGTCTATTTTTGGGAGGGAGGGGGTGTGGTTAATGACGTCGGGAAGTATTTGTGTAGATTATAGGAAAGAGTCCATATAATTAAGCAAATTTGATGAACTCGACTTTAAATACAGATTTAATATTCTCCCCAGGATTATATATTCCAAACGATCATAGCTGTAGTTGACGATGGAGGTGGCAGCAAGACCAGGGTTGCCTTCCTCTACAAGGATAGACCAGATGTAACTGACACGAACAATGTCATCAAAGTAAGTTCCGGGAAAACAAGTTTATTCCCGTTATTTCTACTCGGGTTCAGGGCCCAGCATAGACATCATAAACAGGGTGTCGAAATCGTTTGTCCGTTTTGTCCAGCATATCCAAAAGCTTTAACCAACAAGTGAATCACTCAAAATAACTAAATAACCATTATGCATACACCTGCAGAAATGTTTTTTGTATTTACGGGCAAGCAAATCAAAATATTTTTATATAGATTTAAATCGTTTCATCATTATGTCAGTCATGTTGCGATGCCCGACTGTAAATAATGGAGGAAGACCCCATACTCAACTACCAATAAGGGCTGGTCAAGCCTGCAGAATCATTGGCATTTTGTTAGTCTGTCGTGAGCATACCTCTCATGAAAATCCAAATCCCTCACCGGAATTTAAAACCCCACGCGGAGTGGGACCGTGTGTTTTCAAGTACTGTGCTATAACAACTTGGCCAAGACAAACCCATAACCAAAATAATATTTCGCAAACCCTGATAAAATCTTCATTAGCCCCAATATAAACTAGTTTAACCCTTTACCAAACGTCAGGTTTTCGACTGCCTCAAATTGATATAGTTTGCAGACCACATTTCAAAATGTGACGAAATCAAAAAAATTCTTCTGATAGGACAGAAAACATTAAGGAAAAAGGAGAGAGCAATTTCCCCTTTTCCCACAATGTTTTCCAGAATCGTCTGCAACAAACTGGTTTAATTTCGTCAATGTTTGGTAATGGGTTAAGGTACAAGACAACTTTGACTATGTTGATACACACTTTTCCTAGGGTCAAATTCATGCGAGGAATAGTGATTTTGCATTGAGACAAAGGTACTCGATCATTTGCAATGCAGAGACGGATGTTGATATCCATAAACACAGTAACTGTAGATGTGCCCATCCCGGCCATTATGTTTTCGATACCATGGGTAAGTGGAAAACTTCACATTCCTCACACAATCGGAACTACTCGGGTATTTCCGTGAGCTGTGAAATACACCTCGGATATAAATGTAGGGTTACATTGTTTCGGGTAAATCGGCCCCGGCGTATAACACCCTTTCTAAGCGTCCACGTTAAGTAGTTCAATATGTATGGAAATGTTGTACATCCTTTTAAATCATTTTTTTATCGGTAACTCATACGAAATGGCGAGATTATAAGTTGTGACATATAAAGTGTTCAGATTGCTCCTCAAAGTGATCTCCGCTCCATGGGATTGGTCATATAATGTCACCAATCTGAACACACCGGGGTAGTCCAATGAAAACGCCTATGACATAATATGGATGACGCCAAAATTGTTTCCCGCGAGACTGACGTCACTTTACTTTCGTTTTTGTAAATAGATCTTAAATGTGAAATCTATAATGTCGTTTGAATTGATAAAGGAAACGACTATAGATGTCACAACTTATAGTTTCGCCATTTCGTATAAGTTACCGATAAAAATGATTTAAAAGGATGTCCAACACTTCAATATACATTGAGGTGTATTTCTCAGCCCATGGAAATACCCGAGTAGTTATCGATTAATAATGTCACCTGACCATCTGCTAAGAAACGAAAATGGCGTTTAAAGATGGCGGCAACACTCGGAAAGTAATCTAATTGTGCTTTATTTATAAAGAAAACCAAATATTTTTCCATTTGACTAGTAAGAAATGAATACAAGAATATATAACTACTGAATTAGCTACAATATCAGAAAAAAGAAAGAACAAAAAGAAACCATCGTTTAAATTTCATCCAACTCTGGATTAGAAATCTTACTTTGGAAGTGACGGATGTAGCGTAGAAAGGGGAGACTACTGTGAAGAGTTTGGGGGAAACTTTAACTTAATCATGTTTTATCAAAAATGAGTACCGTATTTTTTTGACGAAAAAATGTTTTATATAATAAGCCTAATTGCTTTTTGTTTAAAAAAAACCTCACCTGTCTACATCCTTAAGTCAGTTGTCCAAGGTGACATATTACCCCCTTCCTTAACGCATCGGCTTTATCACATGTTACCACCTCTGAGTTTAAAGGGATGCCTCCATATTGGTTCTGGTGTGACATCTTTGGTTGCACTTTCGTTTTCAAGTATAGAGCTTAAACGCAAAATCTAAATGGAAAAATGATTAAGTTTAGGAAACAGAAATATATATAGATAATAGATGGTTGGTGTCGTGAATCGGAAATGTTATCCGGCAAGGCTTAGGAATATTATCCGGTGAGCCGAAGGCGAAACGGATAATAATCCGAAGCCGAGCCCGATAACTTTTCCCATTCAAAGACACCAACTTTCTATTCTATTTATCAGGTTACCTTTATGTTTTCTTTCAAACAAACAAGATGTGAAGAAAACACGAGAAAAAAAGAAAAAATAGTAGAGATGATGTAAACATGACGTCATGTTGTTCTTATGACGTCATGATTCGTCACGCGCATGTGTTTTATTGTAAGTGCCGGATATCACAAATGTTATACGACACCCAGTTATCGGTCCCAAAATGGCACTAGTGACAGGATAAATATATATAACTTTCAATTTCACGATCATGTGTGAGTTACCGATTAAAAATAATTGTCTAAAATGATGTTCAACACCTCCCAATACATTGAGCTACTCAACGTCGACTAACATAGGAAATGTATTATAAGCCGGCGACGGTTCCCCCAAACTTCTTTACCCTACACTTATGTACGAGGTGTATTTCTCAGGAAATACTCGAGAAAGTACGATTGTGTTATACTCACAGTGATGGAGTGTTACGCAAACGAAAATTTGGGCCGACTTTTCATACAATCGGCTCCATTTTATAAGTCCTTTTGATGTTTACATATTTTTCCTTGGCTCGAAAATTGCACAAATACATGGGTGAACGTTGAAGGTTTTCCAAAACCTAACACCTGTAGTTAATTATCTTAAAAAGGCATGTTTGCTATAGCATTATATAGGGACAAAACGTCTCAAAACCCTGAAATTCAGGAATTATCCTGAAAACTTTCACCCATGCACATATTAAAGGGCTAAATTGTCAGCAAATGGAATCAATCTAACAAGACCTGGATAAAACAAACAAAATATATTGTGTCTTCTGTCTAAATAATCATTAAACTCTTCGTGACATTTAAATTCTATATCTGGAATGCAAGTTTCCTCATTTTAAAGAGGAAGAATTCAAATCTTTCCGAAAAGAACTAGCGATTTCTGGATCGCATGTTCTCAGATATGTGGATTTTGAGTTTGCATGTTGACAACTTTTTTCTGCATTCTCGTTTTGTCAAGAAGATTTTGTTCCAAATTAACGAAATCGGTTTTCGAGTTTCCCGGAAAGCGCGATTTCCGAATTGTAAGCTTTCCGGCTTAGAATGGTTCCGGATTGTGAGTTTTCCGGATAACCATCAGCCATGAAATAACACTGTCTTGTTGTGCGAATCTAATTGTTGTTGTTTTCTTTGTTCTCTATTTATAGAAACGACGGTTGCTCCTCACGGATATTGTGGGACAGGTCCAACGGGAGTCTCATGTAGTAAGTTTTTCGTTTAGTCTAACCCTTTACCGAACGCGGAATTTTCGACTGTCCCAAATTGAAAGCGTTTGCAGACGAAATTTCAAAATGTGATGAATTCGAAAAATAATCTTCTAATAGGTCAGAAAACCTTGTGGGAAAACGAGAAATTGCTCTTTAAGAGCAATTTCTCCTTTTCCCCTAATGTTTTCTAGAGTCGTCTGCAACAAAGTGGTCAAATGTCGTTATTGTTTGGTAATGGCTTAAAGACGTTTTGGGTAGTTTTTTTCTGCCCACTTAAAAGTTAATAATTGCCCATTACTGAAGAGGAACTTGTATAGTAGTCGGATAAACATTTTTATTCGGATGGAAAACTATATGTAAAACTTTTCAAGGGAAAATCATATTACCCCTTAAATTATTAAAGGTTATTAACAAGTTGTTCGTTTAGTTTAAAACTATTTATTTTACATCGATAATGGTAGAAGTCTGAAGCATACTGAAATCACTCTCGATGACTGTTTCCTGTTTACTTAAGTATTAAAGTTTGGATCGCCAACGTTCAACATAGTTCAAGTAATAACCAGAGGTAGAATTTTGACCTCGGGGCAAGGATGTCGTTGTTTAGAGTCCCTTGAGTGATAGGGTTCACTTAGCGACGTTCCGTTAATCCACGTTTGGCACAAGTATTGGCTATGTCTCCAGGAAAGAAGAATCGACAGTGGTTAATTTAAAGATGTTAATCAATATGTTTAAGTTATAAACATCTCAACGTGATATCACTTATTCGTGATTGTTTTGGAATTTTGTTTTATTAGAGTTTGAGTCTGTCTTCAACAACGTTTCAGGTAGAAAGAAATCAGCATGCGAGTTTACATTACATCAATTCCTGCTGGATACTTAAATCATAGTTACAGAACTTGTATCTTGGTGTTGAGAAGATATTGAAGTGAATTCAAGTTCCAACTGAATCTCAATTTATGTGTAACAAGATTTCTGTCATAGATAAATAAAAAAATAACTTTACGGGTTTTTAATTAAAAAGATTTTTCTAATATTTTTGAAAGGACTATCTTACAAAGTTATGTAACACATGTTAAAAACATGACAAAAAATTCTTCATCACTAAATAAATGGCGATTTTAACAACACTTAATAGATGCTGAAGACTTATGTATTTCGTTGAAAAATTGCGAAACCAGCATTAGGGCCTATAGCTCTTTGATTGATTAAACAGATGATAATCAACTCCTTTCGATTGATATCAAAAATATGTCACGAGAATGGGTTGTTATCAGGTTGAAAAAACGAGTTCGAAGAACGAGTTTTTTCTACATGATAACAACCCATTCAAGTGACATATTATTGAAATCAATCGATATGAGTTGATTATCCTATTTATTTTATTCCACTATATGAAAAATAGTTGTCAAAATACAGCCATAAACGGAAAATGTAATATAAAATGGGAGGAGCAAAGCAGTTAACAACGCCAATGACGTCATTTGTGCGTCCTATCACGTCATTCACGCGAATGGATACATTTTTAGAATA
>OX401421.1:21095350-21115293 GCA_947846245.1 Cerastoderma edule
GTATCAATATTACGCTACGTTATTTTGTATGCATATAATACAATTAAAGCATGACAACAAACGTATATGAACATCTATGTCAGCTAAAGACCTCGTGGTATTTAACTCCTTATTTAGGTCTTACAAATATTTGTTTTTGAAATAAAGATATTCAGTGGAAAACATTAAAATATGTACCGGTCTTTTTTTTTTACAAAAAAAGATGAATTTAGCTATATTTGTTAACATTGTTTCAAGAGATAATTCAATACATTTTTTTATGTTAACGGCCAGATACATATTTATATTCTATCCATCACAATTGTATGATATACACATTCCAAAAAACACTAAATTGACCCTATATGAAGAGGTCTGAGCTAAAATTACTTTGATAGGAAGCGTTTTAAACGTGTACCGTAATAGTTATGTATTACTTTAACCAGCTTGAAGCATAATATCTAAGGTAAATTATGTTTTATGGGCAAAAAGCCTGGATAACACACTACACACGTGATTAATAATTCATTTGATTGATTGATTGATTGATTGATTGATTGATTGATTGATTGATTGATTGATTGATTGATTGATGATTTATTGATTGATTGATTGATTGATTGATTGATTGATTGATTGATTGATTGATTGATTGATTTACTCTTTTTTCAGAATACCTTTAAGTTTGTGCTTGTCCTATACAATAGTGCCACTGGTTTTAACGTTACGACATACAAGAGTCAGATTTACGTGGGGCATTGCGACTTTGACGATCTACCACAGTTTGTTAATGTGACTCAAAAAGTCGGGTAAGTCTTGCTTTTAATTAGGGCTTGTTTGTATTCCATTTACGACTGATAGTTTACCACAGTATGTTACTGTGACTCAAAAAGTCGTGTTACTTCGTTTCAATTAGGGCTTGTTTGTATTCCATCTGAAATTGATAATTTACCACAGTATATTACTGTGACTCAAAAAGTCGTGTTAGTTTTCGTTTTAATTAGGGCTTGTTTGTGTTCCATCTGAAATTGATAATTTACCACAGTATGTTACTGTGACTCAAAAAGTATTGTACGTTTTTGTTTTGATTAGGGCTTGTTTGTATCCCATTTACAACTAATAATTTACCACAGTATGTTACTGTAACTCAAAAAGTCGGGTAAGTTTTCATTTTGATAAGGGCTTGTATGTATACCATCTGAAACTGATAATTTACCACAGTATGTTACTGTGACTCAAAAAATCGGGTAAGTTTTCGTTTAAATTAGGGCTTGTTTGTATTCCATTTGCAACTGATAATTTACCACAGTATGTTACTGTGACTCAAAAAGTCGGGTAAGTTTTTGTTTTAATTAGGGCTTGTTTGTATTCCATCTGAAACTGATAATTTACCACAGTATGTTACTGTGACTCAAAAAGTCGGGTAAGTTTTTGTTTTGATTAGGGTTTGTTTGTATTCCATCTGAAACGGATAATTTACCACAGTATGTTACTGTGACTCAAAAAGTCTTGTACGTTTTTGTTTTGATTAGTGCTTGTTTGTAATCCATTTGTTACTGATAATTTACCATAGTATGTTACTGTGACTCAAAAAGTCGGGTATGTTTTCGTTTTAATTAGGGCTTGTTTGTATTCCATCTGAAACTGATAATTTACCACAGTATGTTACTGTGACTCATAAAGTCGTGTAAGTTTTTGTTTTGATTAGGGCTTGTTTGTATTCCATTTGCAACTGGCTCTGTTTTTGTAAAACAGCTTAAACATATATACTTTACATCAAAACTGATTTATTTCAACAACAACAAAAAAGATGAAAATCGGGACATATATCATGATAAAAATGCCATTCAAAAAAACGTAATTAAAAATGTCGGGACGTATATAACTATGATGGCCTTCCGAAAAGGGAAGGGAGTCCTGATAGACTGTCAGAAAACCAAGAATGTGAAAGAACGTTACGATACGAATGGTAGAGCAACAAACCGATCAAAGAGTCTCGGAGAGACACAATCACAAGGCACTTTTGTTCGCTGATCGGCCGTGCTGTCTGTAAATTGACCTCATGTTCCCTACAACATATGCACCAGGTTCTCAGGTTTGCATAAATCTTTCACGAACGTACCAATGAAAACACATATTAAAATACTTGTTCAACCACAATCAACAAAACCAAAAACACTGATTGGACGATATAAAATGTATTTTAGCGAAGTTTCTTCGACGTCGATTGCACCTAGAACTGGACGAACACTCAAGCTGTCCTATTGGAGCGATAGAAACATGAGCAATTCCCCCGAGGAGTTTGTTATGGGGACCACCGTAAAACTGGGTCGATTCATTTACATCGCACTCTGTTTCGAGCCTGGAACCCCCTATGCCAGTAAGTTTAAGACGTTTTATAACCTTTAACTCATATTTATATCGTGACGAACCGAGCAAATGAACCTCTCATAGACACAAACACATCCGATCATTGAAAAATACTGCCGTACATTGAGCGGTTGTGTTGTCGGTATATATATACCAGCATGTTCTCTCAAACAATGCATTATGTTCCTAATTTGCATAAACGTTCAACGAACGTAACAATATACACATGCCCTTATTCCCCTACACAAACATGCATGACCTACAAGCAATATACACAAAAAGGAAAACTCAAAGACCTTTTTCCTTACCATCCCTATTCCCATGCAAAATACCAAAATCCTTATTCCTTACCACCACTATTCACATACACAAGATAAAATGGCCTTATTCCTTACCACACTTATTCACATACAAAATACCCAAAGACATTATTCCTTACCACCCTTATTCACATACAAAATACCCAAAGACCTTATTCCTTACCACCACTATTCACATACAAAAGACCCAAAGACCTTATTCCTTACCACCACTATTCACATAGAAATGACTCAAAGACCTTATTCCTTACCACTCTATTCACATACAAAAGACCCAAAGACCTTATTCCTTACCACCACTATTCACATACAAACGACCCAAAGACCTTATTCCTTACCACCACTATTCACATACAAAATACCCAAAGACCTTATTCCTTACCACCACTATTCACATACAAAATACCCAAAGACCTTATTCCTTACCACCACTATTCACATACAAAAGACCCAAAGACTTTATTCCTTACTATCCCTATTCACATACAAAATACCCAAAGACCTTATTCCTTACCACTCTATTCACATACAAAAGACTCAAAGACCTTATTCCTTACCATCCCTATTCACATACGAAAGACCCAAAGACCTTATTCCTTACCACTCTATTCACATACAAAAGACCCAAAGACCTTATTCCTTACCACCACTATTCACATACAAAAGACCCAAAGACCTTATTCCTTACCACCCCCTTTCACATACAAAAAATACCAAAGACCTTATCCCTTACCATCCGTATTCACATACAAAATACGACCTTATTCCTTACCACCACTATTCACATACATACCCAAAGACCTTATTCCTTACCACCACTATTCACATACAAAATACCCAAAGACCTTATTCCTTACCACCACTATTCACATACAAAATACCCAAAGACCTTATTCCTTACCATCCACATACAAAATTCACCATCCCTAGGAAAGACCCAAAGACCTTATTCCTTACCACTCTATTCACATACAAAAGACCCAAAGACCTTATTCCTTACCACCACTATTCATATACAAAAGACCCAAAGACCTTATTCCTTACCACCACCTTTCACATACAAAAAAAACCAAAGACCTTATCCCTTACCATCCGTATTCACATACAAAATACCCAAAGACCTTATTCCTTACCACCACTATTCACATACAAAATACTCTAAGACCTTATTCCTTACCACCCTATTCACATACGAAAGACCCAAAGACCTTATTCCTTACCACTCTATTCACATACAAAATACCCAAAGACCTTATTCCTTACAACCACTATTCACATACAAAATACCCAAAGACCTTATTCCTTACCACCACTATTCACATACAAAACACCCAAAGACCTTATTCCTTACCATCCCTATTCACATACAAAATACCCAAAGACCAAATTCCTTACCACTCTATTCACATACAAAAGACCCAAAGACCTTATTTCTTACCACCACTATTCACATACAAAATACCCAAAGACCTTATTCCTTACCACCACTATTCACATACAAAATACCCAAAGACCTTATTCCTTACCACCACTATTCACATACAAAAGACCCAAAGACCTTATTCCTTACCACCACCTTTCACATACAAAAAAAACCAAAGACCTTATCCCTTACCATCCGTATTCACATACAAAATACCCAAAGACCTTATTCCTTACCACCACTATTCACATACAAAATACTCTAAGACCTTATTCCTTACCACCCTTATTCACATACGAAAGACCCAAAGACCTTATTCCTTACCACTCTATTCACATACAAAATGCCCAAAGACCTTATTCCTTACAACCACTATTCACATACAAAATACCCAAAGACCTTATTCCTTACCACCACTATTCACATACAAAATACCCAAAGACCTTATTCCTTACCATCCCTATTCACATACGAAAGACCCAAAGACCTTATTCCTTACCACTCTATTCACATACAAAAGACCCAAAGACCTTATTCCTTACCACCACTATTCATATACAAAAGACCCAAAGACCTTATTCCTTACCACCACCTTTCACATACAAAAAAAACCAAAGACCTTATCCCTTACCATCCGTATTCACATACAAAATACCCAAAGACCTTATTCCTTACCACCACTATTCACATACAAAATATTCTAATACCTTATTCCTTACCACCCTATTCACATACGAAAGACCCAAAGACCTTATTCCTTACCACTCTATTCACATACAAAATACCCAAAGACCTTATTCCTTACAACCACTATTCACATACAAAATACCGAAAGACCTTATTCCTTACCACCACTATTCACATACAAAACACCCAAAGACCTTATTCCTTACCATCCCTATTCACATACAAAATACCCAAAGACCAAATTCCTTACCACTCTATTCACATACAAAAGACCCAAAGACCTTATTTCTTACCACCACTATTCACATACAAAATACCCAAAGACCTTATTCCTTACCACCACTATTCACATACAAAATACCCAAAGACCTTATTCCTTACCACCACTATTCACATACAAAATACCCAAAGACCTTATTCCTTACCACCACTATTCATATACAAAATACCCAAAGACCTCATTCCTTACCATCCCTGTTCACACACAAAATATCCAAAGACCTTATTTTTTACCACCACTATTCACATACAAAATACCCAAAGACCTTATTCCTTACCACCACTATTCACATACAAAATACTCTAAGACCTTATTCCTTACCACCCCTATTCACATACAAAAGACCCAAAGACCTTACTCCTTACCACCACTATTCACATACAAAATACTCTAAGACCTTATTCCTTACCACCCCTATTCACATACAAAAGACTCAAAGACTTTATTCCTTACCACCACCTTTCACATACGAAAAACCCAAAGACCTTATTCCTTACCATCCGTATTCACATATAAAAAAGACCCAAATACCTCATTCCTTACCATCCCTATTCACATACAAAATACCCAAAGACCTTATTCCTTACCACCACTATTCACATACAAAAGACCCAAAGACCTTATTCCTTACCACCACTATTCATATACAAAATACCCAAAGACCTTATTCCTTACCACCACTATTCACATACAAAATACCCAAAGACCTTATTCCTTACCACCACTATTCACATACAAAAGACTCAAAGACCTTATTCCTTACCATCCCTATTCACATACAAAATAACCAAAGACCTTATTCCTTACCACTCTATTCACATACAAAAGACCCAAAGACCTCATTCCTTACCATCCCTATTCACATACAAAAAACCCAAAGACCTTATTCCTTACCACCACTATTCACATACAAAAGACTCAAAGACCTTATTCCTTACCATCCCTTTTCACATACAAAATACCCAAAGACCTTATTCCTTACCACTCTATTCACATACAAAAGACCCAAAGACCTTATTCCTTACCACCACTATTCACATACAAAATACCCAAAGACCTTATTCCTTACCACCACTATTCACATACAAAATACTCTAAGACCTTATTCCTTACCACCCCTATTCACATACAAAATACCCAAAGACCTTATTCCTTACCACCACTATTCACATACAAAATACCCAAAGACCTTATTCCTTACCACTCTATTCACATACAAAATACCCAAAGACCTTACTCCTTACCACCCCTGTTCACACACAAAATATCCAAAGACCTTATTCCTTACAACCACTATTCACATACAAAATACCCAAAGACCTTATTCCTTACCACCCCTATTCACATACAAAATACTCTAAGACCTTATTCCTTACCACCCCTATTCACATACAAAAGACCCAAAGACCTTATTCCTTACCACCACTATTCACATACAAAATACTCTAAGACCTTATTCCCTACCACCCCTATTCACATACAAAAGACTCAAAGACTTTATTCCTTACCACCACCTTTCACATACAAAAAACCCAAAGACCTTATTCCTTACCATCCGTATTCACATATAAAAAAGACCCAAATACCTCATTCCTTACCATCCCTATTCATATACAAAAGACCAAAATACCTTATTCCTTACCACCACTTTTTACATACAAAATACCCAAAGACCTTATTCCTTACACTTAAGACCTTATTCCTTACCACCCCTATTCAAATAATAAAGACCCAAATACCTTATTCCTTACACTTAAGACCTTATTCCTTACCACCCCTATTCAAATAATAAAGACCCAAAGACCTTTTACCTTACCACCCCTATTCACATACAAAAGACCCAAATACCTTATTCCTTACACTTAAGACCTTATTCCTTACCACCCCTACTCAAATTATAAAGACCCAAAGACATTTTTCCTTACCACCATCATTCAAATAATAAAGACCCAAAGACCTTTTTCCTTACAACCCCTATTTACATACAAAAGACCCAAAGACTTTATTCCCTACCACTCCTATTCAAATAATAAAGACCCAAAGACCTTATTCCTTACCACCACTTTCCACATACGAAATACCCGAAGACCTTATTCCTTACACTTAAGACCTTATTCCTTACCACAACTATTCACACAAAATACCCAAAGACCTTATTCCTTACAACACCTATTCACATACAAAAAAACCAAAAGACCTTTTTCCCTAACCACCACTATTCACACAAAAAATACCCAAAGATCCTATAACTTACCACCCCTATTCACATACAAAATACCCAAAGATCCTATAACTTACCACCCATAGTCACATACAAAATACCCAAAGACCTTACCCACTACATACATATGAGCTACTACCCCTTAACACATACATACGAGCTTATTCCATACATTCACCTACGTCATTACAATACAGAGTTTAAACGTATAACTCTTATATACATACACACTGCCTTACTTAAGTATTGACGTTTCATCCATTTTAAACACTTAAGTTTTCATGTTTCATCCTGTTCAAACACTTAAGTTTTCATGTTCCATCCATTTCAAACACTTAAGTTTTCATGTTTCATCCATTCCAAACACTTAAGTATTGACGTTTCATCCATTTAAAACAGTTAAGTTTTCATGTTTCATCCATTTCAAACTCTTAAGTATTGACGTTTCATCCATTTTAAACACTTAAGTTTTCATGTTTCATCCATTTCAAACTCTTAAGTTTTCATGTTTCATCCATTTCAAACACTTAAGTATTGACGTTTCATCCATTTAAAACACTTAAGTTTTCATGTTTCATCCATTTCAAACACTTACGTATTGATGTTTCATCGATTTCAAACACTTAAGTATTGACGTTTCGTCCATTTTAAACAGTTTAGTTTTGATGTGTTATCCATTCAAAACACTTCAGTATTGATGTTTCATCGATTCAAACACTTAAGTATTGATGTTTCATCCATGTCAAACACTTATGTATTGATGTTTCGTCGATTTTAAACAGAGAATGCAGATCCCTATGGTGTGTATGGCTATGACTGCACGTTGGCAAACAATCCAACCTTTGACAACACTGGAAACAACAGACGCATGTCCATTATAAACTCAGCCGGGTGAGTGCAGCGTCCAATTCATCTAGTTGTTGATATCGCAAAGTTCATTTTTGAAGTTGGGTTCATAAATGGAAACAGCATTTTGAACAACAGACGTCCATGATTAACACCGTTTGTGGCAACTTAGATGTTCTGACACATACTGAATCAATTTTGCATTAAGTACCTATTTCTTTATCATATGATAAACAGCAATATAGAATCTGTTTTGCTTCAACTACATCTTATTTTTAGTTGCAAATTGTATCATGAGTGAAGAACCATCTTTACAACATTTTTTTTTAATTTGAAATAAATTCAAATTTACTTTCAAGGTGCCCAGCTACCTCGAGTCCGTTGAATGAAGGCTTTCAGGAGTTTTCTGTGACTCCAACATTAACGGGGGGAAGGTTCTGCGTTACGACTGCCGGGTTTAAGGCGTTTAGGTGGAAGATCGGGGAGAAGAAGCTTTACCTGAGATGTAAAGCCGACTTCTGTAGAAACACTCAGCTGTACCCTTACTCCAGATGCAAGGACGTAAGTTAAAACAAAATCGAGTTTTTTAATGTGTGTTAAACCACAAAGCCATTTACAAGTAAGTAAGTTAAAACAAATTCGAGTTTTTGTTGTGTGTTAAACGCCATACTGCAGATGCAAGGACGTTAGTTAAAACAAAAAACGAGTTTTTAATGTATGTAAAACGCCATACTCCAGATGCAAGGACGTAAGTTAAAACAAAAAACGAGTTTTAAATGTGTGTTAAACGCCACACTGCAGATGCAAGGGCGTTAGTTAAAACAAAATCGAGTTTTTAATGTGTGTAATACGCCAAATTGAAAATTTCTCTGTGTGTACGGCAAAATGATATTAAAATGTCATACTTTTCGCTAACTTTAAACTTTTGTCCTGTATGACAAAATGCTATTGAATTCATTTATCTTAATCCGATTTTGAAAAGACTCCGTACGTCAAGATGATATCGAATTTAATGCTGGTTTTAACATGGTTTTAACATTTTGTCTTTAAGTCAAAATGTATCAAATTCATTCATCTAACACTGGTTTTAAGTCAATGAATCTGTAATTCAAAAGGATATATTAATCTTTTTACCTGAAACTGATTTTGTACTTGTTTTCTGTGAAGTCGAAATGATAATTATTGAATTCCTTCGTTACGCTGACACCGATTTCAAGTGAAAAAAATCGGTAGTCAAAAGGAAATCAGTCAAACAAAAATGAAACATCGCTTTTTCTAACGCTGACATTGGACTTATTCAGAAAGTCATAATCATTAGTGTTTGTCTAACCCTGGTCATTAGAACATTTCCATAAGCCATGATTGATTAATGTTTAAACGTCGATTTTTATGATTTTTCAGAAAAATGTTTTTTTACCGATATCATCCAACGCTGATTTAGTAATTCTTCTGTCATGTCGCTGCAAATGTTCAGTAGCTTATGCTTATTTGAGAACTGCTTCTACTAGGCTAGGAAATAACTATTTTGCACACTCCCTTACAAGCATGAATGCTCACTTTATCAAACGAAATAACGGGATTTCAGCAACTTAGCAGTAAACAAATTGCTGTAGTGAAAATGATTAGTAATGTCAATTATCTAAGGTTGATTACTCCCAGAGCACAAATCTCTGAGTTAGTCCCTTAATATGGCTTTGTTGTACTTTAGTCCTGCGGTAACACCATCGTAGATGCTAACACGACCGACGTTGGGCAAGATCGTAAAAGACGAGAGGTCGGTGATGCTATCGAAGACGTTTACCTTGTTGTAGATGTTGTTGGAGACAACGATGAGAATAGTAAGCTCTTTTTTGGAGGAATATACGCCCTTTTGGGGGGATTTAATGCCCTCTGTTTTGGTGGGGGGGGGGGATAATGCCCTCTTTTCGGGTTGGTTTAACACTCTCTTTTGGGGGATTTTATGCCTTTTGAGGGATAAACGCCCCTTGGGTAGGTGTAATGCCCTTTTGTGGATTTAACACCTTCTCAGGGGGGGGGGGGTTAACATCTTATTGGGAATTTGACACCAATAGTTGGAATTATTTTAACCCTTTATCTTCCTTAAGATAATCGTTGAAATACATGTTCAGGTTACTAAACAACATGTTTGTTCTTGTTTCAGCCAACATGGAGATGTGTGCGGATCCAGTCATGGCCAAGACCGTCATCGGGTCACTCGTCGCCTTGTTGATCTTGTCGACCATTATGGCAGTTATCCTTTTCTTTGTGGTAAGTTGAACACTTTTGTTCATTACTGTATCAGTATCTGTATGTGTGTTTATACTGTCAACATTGAAATTTACGGACCGATATCAGGGTGCCGTATAACATTTTTATATCTGATACTAACTAACGTTATACCAAACATTTACGTGACAAAACATGACGTCATGACATATGACGCCATATGTGTATCATTCTCTACTTGTTTCCAGTCTTTTGTTTCCTTTTTTTCGTATTTTGTTTTGAATTTTCTTGTTTATAAAAATCCATAAAGGTAATAGGATAACTCTGATAGATAAAAGTCTTTGGAAAGAGAAACGAAAAGATCTCGGGCTCGGGTCGGGATAATTATACGATTCGCCTTCGGCTCACCGGATGATATTCCTACGCCATGTCTAATAACATTTCCGATTCACGACACCAACCATCTATTCTCTATACGTAGGGGGACCATATCTGGTATAATTCTACGGGAAGAAGAAGTTGGAAGCTCGCTCTACTAGAAATTCTGGAGCTCTTTTGTTGTGGCAAGCACAATTGGTGGCAAGCACAATTGAATCATCCAGCTTGTTCAAGTTTGCTAGTGTAATTACTAAGAAAGATTGTTTTAATTGCTCTGTGTGTGCGGTATTGGTTTTGAAGGCACGAGTATTATTTGTTGCTTTTATGAAGTTCGTATTTACGTAGTCACTAAGTTCTTTGGCTTTAATAAGCTGTTCTTTGGTCATCTTAGTCAGGTGTGTTTATCAGGGTCCATTGTTTGCACCATACCTCCTGCTTTCTTGTTTAATTGGGGCAATATTTACTTATTTACTTGCCAACAATACTAATTCAATAACATTGCCATCAGGTTTTATTTCCTTGAATAGGGATGATGCCTATGTCTGTTTATTTTTGGTAATTCTAGCGCTGAATTTGCTGAAATTGGAAACCAAAAAGCTGATATGACTTTGAACATTTGGGATAACTGCATGATTTTAAAGAATTTTCCAATTTGGAAGGTGTATTTTAAAGGCTATGTTATATTACAAGAAAACTCTGTCCATATTCGACTCATATTCGGTGAAGGAAGATTTCAGTCGTTATTGCAACACGGTATACTGTTCGATTGGTGAAGATTCAAAGTCTATAAAGGCTTACTTTTTTTGGTAGATCTCAAGTCGAATACATTGCGTTTTCCTATCAATTTAGATAGTATTTCAATCATTATTGCAATATCCGAATACAATTAGACAATGTGAACCATATGCATTATTAGCTCTTTCGATTGTTGCTTTTAGCCAACATGTTACCTGGTCATTCTGTTAACGAAAGCGTGAACCTTTGTTTTTCTATGTTCCTCTAAAATCAGTTTCGGCTTTATTATTTTCCAACAGAGTAAGTTTTATTTTATAATGAAAAAGATATGCAGTGAACTGTCTTCTTAAGCCTTTACCAAACGATAACGACATTTGACCACCTTGTTGCAGACGACTCTGGAAAACATTGTGGAAAAAGAAGGAATTGTTCATAGCGAGCAATTTCTCATTTTCCCTCAATGTTTTCTACTCTATCAGATTATAACTTTCCAATTGTATCATATTTTGAAATGTCGTCTGCAAACTCATCCAATTTTGGACAGTCGAAGATTTGGCGTTTGGTAAAGGGTTAAGGATAGGACTAAAACAACAGAAATACTTAAGTTAGACAAATATCGTTGTCGTCCTTCTTTTAATAACACTATAACGTTCATCGTTTACCGTTTGGTACAGGATAAATAGAGAAATGATGGTTGGTGTCGTGAATCGGAAATGTTATTGGGCAAGGCTTAGGAATATTATCCGGTGAGCCGAAGGCGAAACGGATAATAATCCGAAGCCGAGCCCGATAACTTTTCCCATTCAAAGACACCAACCATCTATTCTATTTATCCTGTTACCTTTAGGTATTCATACAAGTAGAACATGATGTAAACATGACGTCATGACGATTTTATGACGTCATGGAGTTCTTATGACGTCATGATTCGTCACGTGCATGTGCTATATGGTTAATGCCGGATATCACAAATGTTATACGGTTATCATTGGTCCCAAAATGACGCTATTGACAGGATGAAAGGCCTTATACAGAGAACGGGATGTGTATATGATGTTAATATGGTTTATTTTTCTTTAATACAGTTACAGTCGAAGAGGAAGTAAAAGATGCAAATCCAACTCGCGGATGAGGTTTTCTATGGCGACCATTGCTATGTAACCTGTTACAAGAATACCATCATATCTGTTGTGGTTGGATCATTCCAGTAAATGTACCAGTTTGAATAAACAACAAATAAATAAACATTTTAACGAACGTCTTTCTTCTATTACAAATGTATGAGTTGAATAATTTTGCATTGTTTTCATCTGACCATGCTTTGTCATGTTGGGTCTGGGAATGGTGTTGTTTCTTTTTGAATAAGGCTCCAGCCCAGGATTCAAAGCATTATCTGATTTGTATATTGCGTATGAATATATTATTCTATTGTTATTATCAACATTCACAGTCTATCCGTATTCATTTAGCCAATCACATGGATGAGTTTTGCCTAAAACGCATGCATTGACACAAACAAATACATGTCCATTCTAAGGCAATGTTTGCGCATGCGTTAAAAACGAAATCAATCGGGCTAAATAATGTCTTTCGTAAAAGGTTAAGCCTGCAGTTCCCTTTTTTTTTACCAACTTAATTCATGTTCATATGAATAGCATTGATAAGAGCTCGAACTATTTCTATAAATAGATCTGGTCATGCTGTATACGTTAAGTACGTGTTGATACTTGTGGCCTGTACTTCGAAACAAACTTTGTCAACTGTTTTGTTTTGTCTAACCTCAATACAAAAATGACTTTTCTTTAATGCACTTCTCATGTACAATTATAGTCTATTGAAAAAGCATGTAGTGTTGGTTGTATTTTTTTCCATATATCCATAACCATATATTCATTCATTCATTCATTTATTTATGCATTCGTTCGTAAATTCGTTAATTAATTAACTAAATAATTAATTCGTTCGTTCGTTCGTTCGTTCGTTCGTTCGTTCGTTCGTTCGTTCGTTCGTTCGTTCGTTCGTTCGTTCGTTCGTTCGTTCGTTCGTTCGTTCGTTCGTTCGTCGTTCGTTCGTTCGTTCGTTCGTTCGTTCGTTCGTTCGTTCGTTCGTTCGTTCGTTCGTTCGTTCGTTCGTTCGTTCGTTCGTTCATTCGTTCATTCATTCATTCATTCATTCATTCATTCATTCAGTCCTGTCGATGAAGTACTCGATTTTTCCTTGAATCATTTCTTAATAATGTTACAGGTAATATATGCACTAGCGAGGACAAACCACGTCGTCACTGGTGATTACTTCATTGACAAGCCTTATAGGCGCCATGATCTTAATTATTTCCTATGGATACTCCCAGACGTTTAAAGGTGCTTGTTCACAGAAGAGGAAATTTAAAAGTCAAAACAATGTCGTTGAAACAAAACAGTCTTTCTATTGTTGTTTGATATACAATTGAACGTAACTTTTGAAAGCATACTTGATACAGAAGCGTTCATTTATCGAACAATGACCAGTTTATATGCGATAAATCTCAAAAGCGATGTCACGCTTATGGATTGAAATAAACGTTAATTCACTGTTTTCACACTTAAAAAGAATTAAAATCGATTTCAACTTGCGTCCAGCGACTATTCTTTAGCGTGCATCATACACCAGTAAAGCTATAGTGCAGTTTTCTTGACAATTGTTGACTTAATTATTGGCTTCCAAATTTCCTCATATCTGTGAATAATCCCTTTTATGAGTGCAATGTATTGTTCACTAACATTCACCGTCTGTTGACCTCTATGCATGAATAATTATGACGTAGTATTTTTAATACTCGACAGTCTTCCGGACACAGTCGAGACTATTCGAGACCATTCGACAATGTCCGTCACGATTGATCCTTTTTTTCGATTTCAAAAATACCCAAACGAAATTAAAGTATATTGATGGACTGTTGTTCACTACTTTATTTTCAACAGATTGAATTGAGTTGTGAGCAATGTAACTAAAGTAAACCCTATAACACTAAAATAATACTTTTAAACAATCAGTTGTTTAACAGCGTCCATGATCTCGTGTGGTTACAGTGTCCGCGTTATAAACTACGTGGTCGAATATTACGGACGGCTTCGATGATATTTTAAGATACTCAGTATAGCGTGTAATTCATTCTATTCTGGCAAGTCAACAGACGGGGAATGTTGGTGAACAATACAAGTGGTTATGATCATTAGTTTATTGATAATGCAAATACTGTTAAACTCTCAGTATGTGCTTAAACCTCCTTCAACAGTTTTTAAGTCATATACCGGCTTTCCAGTGCGACTACAAGGATGGCAAAATCGATTGTCCTTATTGTCCAGTTTATCCAAAGGCCTTATCGGACAACTGAAGTTTGACTGAAATTTACTATACAACCGATACACGGACAAGTGCAGAAAAACGTTTTGCATTTACTTGTAAATCAGAACCGAATTTCGCCAGCCCTGGGTACCGTTTTACTTAACAGTTTACGCTTAAGATTTGCGTAAGTGTCAGTCTAAAACAACAACTCCTTTTATTTCAATGTAGGGCGAAGCAATATTGCAGAGTAACACATCATTGGAATCGTCTCTCCGAGACGCTTCCAATAACGTGTCACATTGCAACATTGTACTTTCATTGAAGATATTATCCATGTTTATCAGTTATGACTTTGCAAATATTTTCCTTATATTGTTTAGTAAAACGGTACCCTTGAATCCTGAAGCGGGGACTTGGAACCTAGAAATGCAAGGTTCGATCCCGAAGAGCGTCACTGGTTTCGTGCGCGTGTCCTTCGGCAAGACACGTATGAACCCTTGCCTTGTAGAAGTGAAACACAGGGAAGCAGACATTTCAAGAAAAGGGCCTCAAATACGCATCCTCTTAGGCAAACGGCAAGGACGCGACAAGTGTGAAGAGGCCCAAGCCTGATGAATTTGGAAAACTTTGTCGCTGAAAGTGCTGATTTGGAAAGCCTTAAGCAGGTATGACTTTGAGTTTTTGGGAAAACTGCATGATTTTAAAGAAACTTCCAATTGGGAATGTGTCTTTTATGGGAGTGTGTTATATAACGCAAAAAAATTCCTGGAGTGTATCTTCAAACTTCCGTGTCAGATGAGTATTTCACTTGCTTAATTTGTTTTACAGTACAATATCTATACATCGAACATCTGTGTGTCGAAGTCCGCTATTCGACGAAATGAAAACAGGTTTCCGAATAATTTGTTTTTTGTTTTTGGTTTCTTTATAGTCCAAACATGGACAGTGAAGCCTCGTTTATCCGGACCCCGATTATCCGGATGTCTCGTAAGCCGAACGAAATTTAGAGGGAACGGAATTATTTGACAAGTTTGTTGCAGACGACTAGTTTGAAAACATTGTGGGTAAAGGAGAAATTGCTCGTGACGAGCAATTTCTCCTTTTCCCACAATGTTTTCTGCCATGTCAAAGATTATTTACGTCTGCAAACTCTTTTAATTTGGGACGGTCGAAAGGTTGGCTTTGCTAAAGGGTTATCAGTATACACGTGTATACAGACCGTTTATGTCTTAACGTGTATAAGAACATGCTCTGCTTCATTTGTCCGGATGATTCGGTCATCCGGACATTTTGTTGGGAACGGACGTGTTCGGATTATCGAGACATCACTGTATACGTCGAACTCTCTCTATGTCGAAAGATTTCATGAAGTCCCTTGCTAAATAGTGAAATAGATCATTAAGGTTCATAAACAAAATCACTTGTGTAAAATAATAACTTTAACAGTGTTTAAATTTCATCTGTGTCTTAATTATAAAGAAGAAGAACAAAAAACAAATTGAACGATATTTAATGTGAATGGTTGATTGTAGTATTTATTTCAAATGAGTAATCCCTATTTTAACAGTGCTTCTATATACCGTGATATAATTGATAACGTTAATTGAGAAATAATGCCTTAGTACAAAATACAATGTTATGTCCCATATCTTAATCTCGGTTCGTTGAAATTAGAATAACCTTCCGTGTTTAAAATTATTCCCTGAATAAACTTATACAACGAGTTGCATAAATATGCCATTGTCTTTTTCACAATTAAAACTATTTATAGAAAATGACCGGTTGAGCTGCTTGTAGAGGACAATCATTTGTAAAAGTAGAATACATAAACTGATATTTTTTCTTTTGTTTTAAAAACTCATGCGTAAGAAAGGGAAAGTTGGCAAGCAACACCGAGTTATCTCAAGACCTTTAAGAAAACCCAGCGTAGTTTAACCAGGGTAGTCCCTTGACCCGATGATTAATACTTATTTTGGGGGAACTTTTGACACCCCCGAAATCAGTCCGCGCTACTCGCGGGTTTTGAACCCACAGCCCTGGCGTTTCAAATTTTTCCGTGTTGGTATTCATCGTAAGAATATTTTGAAGCAAAAGGGCGAGGGGAGAGAGAGAGAGAGAGAGAGAGAGAGAGAGAGAGAGAGAGAGAGAGAGAGAGAGAGAGAGAGAGAGAGAGAGAGAGAGAGAGAGAGAGAGAGAGAGGGAGAGAGAGAGAGAGAGAGAGAGAGAGAGAGAGAGAGAGAGAGAGAGAGAGGGAGGGGGGGAGGGGGGGGGGGGGGGGGGGGGGGGGGGGGGGGGGGGGGGGGGGGGGGGGGGGGGGGGGGGGGGGGGGGGGGGAGGGAGGGAGAGAGAGAGAGAGAGAGAGAGAGAGAGAGAGAGAGAGAGAGAGAGAGAGAGAGAAAGAAAGAGAGAGGAGAGAGAGAGAGAGAGAGAGAGAGAGAGAGAGAGAGAGAGAGAGAGAGAGAGAGAGAGAGAGAGAGAGAGAGAGAGAGAGAGAGAGAGAGAGAAAAAAAAAAGAAGAAATGTAAGAAAATTAAATTAAAAACATAAAAACAACACCGAAGACGTAAACAAATCGAAAAGAAACCGAAAAAAATGAAAGAAAGAAAAAAAAAAGAAAAGGATCACGGATCTATAAATACCTGGGAACCAGAAATGATAAACGTCACTACACTCAGTGATTCGACTCTATTCAAACGGGGTACCAAACCGATAAACTAGCTTTTGCTAATCAATAGGCTGTATGGTGACAGAGGTATAAGGTCGCCGTATTAAAGCTGCGATTTAGAGTGAGGAGGTTTCGTGTAGATAAACGGACTTATATATATATTCTTATAAATCAATCGATAAAGGTGAGATTTCTTATTTCTTTTTAATACGTTGTTTAAAATTATCGTCGTTTAAATGGTATACTGTACATGAAATTGACTTCTGTCGGTTGATGCTGTGTATGAGTTAAGTCGTTTTATATGTTGGATTTGTGTTGTTTTTGATGTTTTCTTTTCCTTTTATCTTGTGTAAAGAGAGGATCGAAAGCCCTAACATCGTTGATACATGAACTAGTTTAACCCTTTACTAAACACCAAATGTTCGACTGTCCTTAATTGAAAGAGTTTGCAGACGACATTTCAAAATGAGTTTGAATTAAAGAATAATCTTCTGATAGGGCAGAAAACATTGTGAGAAAAGGAGAAATTGTTCGTTAAGAGCAATTACTCCTTTTCCCACTACGTTTTCCAGAGACGTCTACAACAAACTGGTCAAATGTCGTTATTGTTTAGTAATGGGTTAAACGTTAATGATCTAAGCAGTTATAGCGATAGTAGACGAAATTCCACGTTGCGAGCAGTTTTCTCTTTTTCCACAATGGTTTTTATTTAACACAACCAGTCAACACAACATAAAGGCGTCTATGTTCCATTATTTATTAGCTACCCTCTTGTGTTACTATTGCGATTTTGACAACGACGGTTTTCCCTTTAACCCTTTCCCAAACAATAACGACATTTGACCACTTTGTTGCAGACGTCTTAAGAAAACATTGTGGGAAAATGGGAAATTGCTCGTGACGAGCAATTTCTCCTTTTCCCACAATGTTTTCTACCCTATTAAAAGAAATATTTTTCAATTTCATCACGTTTTGAAATGTCGTCAGCAAACTCTTTCAATTTGGGACAGTCTAAAATCTGGCGTTTGCTAAAGGGTTAAGAGGTTATGAGATGAGCTGTGTTTAAGTTCAATATTGGAAATATAAAGGAAAATATAGCCAATCACTATTGATACAAAACGAAAAAACAAAGAGGGTAAGGGCTAACGAAGATCTTCTTAACCTTCTCAGGCGTTGGGGGCCTCCGTGGCCTAGTGGTTAGAGTACAGAACTTGAAATCACATGGCCCCTCTCCGCGTGGGTTCAAATCCTGAGAGGGATATGGATTTTCATGAGAGGCAGTCTCCCGACTGACTGACGGAATGCCGATGGTTCTACCCACCTTAACCAGCCCCTATGGGCAGTTGAGTATGGGGGTCTTCCTCCATCATTAAGAGTCGGGCATCGCTACATAACTGAAATAATGTTGATGTGATGTAAAACCCATATAAAAAAAAAAAAATTCTCAGGCGTTACAATTCAAGCACAATATACTTTGTACATGTATAACACCCCGATGAATCTGTCTTTAATCTTGACATAAGAATCCTCCTCTAACGTATTACCATGGGATCCTGTGTGGCCCAGTGATAAAGGCGGTGGACTTATAGCTCTGGGGTCCCGGGTTTCGCAGGAGGGTCCTTAGGCAAGAGACTTACAACCTCTAGCTAGGTACTAGGGCATAACCGTTATATAACTAAAATTGTTGACACAACGTTAAACCACGTGAAACAAGGGGTGCTCACACGTGACATAGCGAATGCGAGATATTGAAAATAGCGATTCAATCAGACATTGCTCATTACTTACATCTTAATTGAATATCAATTTTGTAATATATTATCTTGATGACAGTGAGGTTGGTGCTGAAACCAACCATTTCGGATAGCACTCGTTTTAACTCATCAATTAATAAGCATGTAAGAGTCCAGTGTAACTTAAAACATTTCACTTCATGTGAAATATCGTTTGACAAAGTGTCGTTGTAGTTGTTGTTGATGTTGTAGTAGTAGTTGTTGTTGTGCTTTTGGTAACAAAAAAAAATAAATCCTAAACATGTGCAATACGATATTTACGCCGTACCGCTAGTTTAGTGTTACCTTTTCATTTTCTACAATATTCGTAAAACGTTGTTATCAATTTGAACCATCCAAACAACCTCGCACAATGTAAACGAAAGCGATTTCACAATATTTAAAGGTGTTTGTTCATAAATGAGAACATTTGAAAGACACTATAAAATGTCGTTAAACTGTTTTTATTGTTGTTTGATATACAATTATTCGTCTTTTGATACTTTTGATTTGACAGAGTCCATTATTTTGCTACATGACGGTTGTGTATGGGATTCTCGTTATATTGAGAATGAGTTGCGAAGTTTGCGATGGTCTTTCCATTAAAGGCCCTTGTTCACAGAAGAGACAACCTGAAAGTCAAAATAAAATGTGGTTGAAACAAAACAGAATGTCTATTGTTGTTTGATAAACAATTAAAACATAGCTTTTGAAATC
>OX401421.1:21115793-21173293 GCA_947846245.1 Cerastoderma edule
GTTCGATAAAAATTCACATAGACCTACTGTACATATGTGTACATCTGAACTGACCATGTATATGTTTCTTGGATCACCTATGAATCATTGCTAAATGCATAATTGCAGAAATTGTTTACTGTTGAAAGCATGTCTAACCGTAAAATGAAAATGAAAATAGGTTCCCGCATTTGAGATATAAAAAAGACTAGAGCCTCGAGTAAACATTGGATATTTTACATAATTGTTAAAGATGGGGTTTTAATACAGTAATTTTACGAAGTCTATAGAATATGGATCTTACACCAGTTGAACACATTGTCGCACCACTTCGAAGGCAGTCAGGAGTTTGGAACGAAAAGTTTGTTGGTGATAAAGCACCAGGAGAAAATAAAGGTGCATTTATCGTCGTTCTTTATCTGATATATTGTTGAAAACAGGGTTAAAATATAAATGCGACAGAATCAAAAGCACATTGGAAACTTAACTCAGTCCTGTGTATAGAAAAAACATCACAATTGACTACCCTTAAAAGTCAAATTTAGGTTCTGTTAACCCTTTCCCAGACAATAAGGACATTTGAACGCTTTGATGCAGACGACTTTAGAAAACATTGAGGGAAAAGGAGAAATTGCTGTTTTCTGGCCAATCAGAAGGTTTTCCAATTTCATCCAATTTCATCACATTTTGAAATGTCGTCTGCAAACTCTTTCAATTAGGGACAGTCGAAAATGTGTTGTTTGGGAAAGGGTTAAGAGTCCTGCTACTGGAATGCAATTCTCTTTATTTCAGCCATCAACTTCCACGACTTAGAAGTAACAGAGACACATTGGTTTTTCTTCCAAACTATCTTCTTAAAAAGGTATATTTTCTGAAACCCTTCTTACCAATTTGCCAGTGAAGATAAACTGAAAACGGCCATGTAAAAGTGTAGTCACAGATCATCCATACTAATAAGAGTCAATATCTTACATGTTGCAGTAAGAATTCATAAATATGAGTTGTATCTAACAGTAATCCTTAAAAGGAAACTTCGCCTGAGAAATATAATTAAACACCATCGTTATGTGATAGGAAAATTGTTGAAATGGCGTTTGACCTATAAACTTTAAAAACTTATTCAAAAGGCAATTTTTTTCCGTAGATGCAAATAGTGGTTATTTGCTCTTAATTTGTATTGTATATAATATTGGCTTACTTATTTTGTATTTCTCACGACATTTCTTGTTTTTTTCCCCCATATCATTACAGTTTTAAACATGGGTGCAGCGGGAACAAAACAGGGAGAATCCGGCGTGCCTGCAAAACAGGGACATTTACAGTTTGATGAAATTTTTGAAGAAACCATTGAAACTAAGACAATAAAACGAGAGGAAAAGGATAATCACCATCACCAATCATTTTGCGATATGTGTTTTATAGATGGACTTATGAGTGTCATTGCTGTGTATATGTGCGTTGTATGTGAGAAATATTTTTGTAAGAAGTGTTTTAAGGGACACGATAAGCGTAATAAGTCTCACACGGTTATTCATGTTAAGAGTGAGAGTGGGAAGAATGATGGATTTGATGATTTCGTGAGTTCCATGATGAATGAGAGTGAGTTAGAGAGAAAGGAAAGTTTACGAAAGACGAACGTTTGTGTGTGTGACTATGTGGACACAAAACATGGATTGGATAAGAATAAGGGTTATGATATAAATGGATTAACCGGATACGCGAATAAATGGTGGGTAGTCTCTGATTATTCTAATGATTGTATAAAAGTCTTTCGTTTAGGGTCTAACGTGCTACAACGTTATATAAGGCTTGGATTTGAACCTGGGGATGTTACGGAAATAATAGTTAAAAATAAAACGACTGAACAGGACTCAGCGTCCTGCAGTGAGACTTCTATTTCCGAAACAGACAATAAACCGGATAGAAAACATTTGTTGGCATTCACGTTTCGATGGGAACGTCTAATATTGATTTTAGATTTGGGTAAAAACCCGGCCGTTATACACAGTAAAATCAAAACGGAGAAACCATGTTATTGTATAGATTTTTATGACGGCAATATTTATACCGTCTGTAGGGAACTTTCTCGCGATTCTCCCTATTCTGTATCTATATTGTCTGTAGAAGGAGTCACGTTAAAAACATTCCTGACTGATATCCCCCTTTATTATGATCCTTGGTTTCCTTACTTTACTGTTCTAAACGGGAATATTTACATGACAGATGACCGTAACGACAGAGTCGTTTGTTACAATGATGAGGGGCGAGTTCTGCACGAAATTAGAATTGACGGGTCATGGCCTGACGGTATTTGTGTTGACCGGAGTGAATATAAAGTTTATGTTAGTTCACTCGAGCACGACAATGTGTACGAACTGAAGTCTGATCTGAGTCGATATAAACCAGTCTTAGATCAGACACCACGTTATATGACATATCCCTGGGCGATTTGTTTCTACAGTGATAAACTGTACGTCGGCCATTACTCATGGTCTTATGTTACTGTGGTCCGACTTCTGTAACCTCACCCTTCCATCTCCCCCTCTAGTATATTAACATCATATAACCTTACATCAATGGTCACACATCATGTCAACAGTCATAGTATTCTCTTTTGTTACCATGGTTACCGTTTATTCCAGAACTTGTGTTGGTATCCAATTGTGTGTACATAGAAGGTTGAAAATGTTGATAGGTCTGCCCTATTGTTTTTGGGTTTTTTTGTAAAATTATTAACAGATTCACAATCGTTTTAAAGCCTTTATTCAGTATGTGTCGTAAACGTTCTTCTTTTAAGTTGTCAACATCTCCGTTTTGACATGATTGTTTAATGTCATTTTCAACATTTTATAAATAGCTCCTCAGGGCAAATCATTTTATATAAACATGATGGCGAATCATTAATAATACTATTAAATTGATCTAAAGGCATAAATTTTAAAATCTATAATCAATATTTGATACGTGACTGCAAATCGATATCATGCTGGCTGGCTGGCCATGTCGATTACAAATGTATTTTATCCGGTAAACACTGTTACAGCAGTGTTACTGATTATTGCTCACCATAAAACTCCATTGCTGTCCTTTAAGGATAATTGCAGACTACCTGTCAATTTAATTTTATAATTTGATTATTCTGCTTCAACTCTCAGATATTGTAACTACTTTATGCCTTGGTAGTTACAACATCTGGGTATTACTATTATTGAACAACTTTTGATAATTCATGTTTTGTGTACATGTGTGTCAGAGAGACGGGACGTTTTTATTTGTGCGTGTGGGTGGTATAGGGTGTTGATTTCCAAGTGTGTGTACATAGCTTACTTACAGTTCTCCGCCGTAAGTATTCGTAAAAATCAAATGGCGTACATGTCAGAATCGGGTAAGGGTCTAAGATAGCCATTCAATGTTAAAATCTAGTACACTGACGTCATATTGTAAACATGATTACGTCACAAACAGTGTCGTCACTGGGCCATAATTATGACGTCATTCGCCATCTGGGGAATTCTGCAGGTCTAGTTTGAGTTCGATTTTTTTTCGCAAACACATTTGAAAAGATTCACGATCGCTTTAAACATTTTATCAATTATAAAGCGTAAATGTTCTTGTTCTTTTAAGTCAATATGCATACAATTTATTCTCTATAATCAATAAATATGATACGTGACTGCAGACCGATATACGAAGGCGATTTGTTTCTACAGTGATAAACTGTACGTCGGCCATTACCCAGGGTACCGGTCAGAGTCTCATGTTACATGTTACGGTGGTCCGACTTCTGTAACCTCACCGTTCCATCCCCCTCTAGTATATTGACATCATATAACCTTACATCAATGGTCACACATCATGTCGACAGTCATAGTATGTTCTATTGTTACCATGGTTACCTGGTTACAGTTAAACACCATGGAATAACTTGCATTGATTTTATTTCTTTTGTATATTCATAACATATAGTGTTGTTGTTTTTTTTTGTTTTTTTATCTTATATTCATTCAAACATTCTTTCACTTGTGAATTATAAATGTGTTATTTAAAATCTAGAATCAATAATAGACCCGTGACTGCAGATCGATACCATAATTACTGGAGTTGTCTACGACAAATGTTTTCTATCCGTTAAACAGTGTAACAGCAGCATTCATGCTCATTTCTCACCATAAATTGCGTTTACATGCTGTCGTATTAAAGTTTTTGCCGACTTCCCAACTAGATCTATTTGTTTTCCGTTAAAACACGTTGATACTCAGAAGTTGTAACTAGTGTGTGCCTTTCTAGTCACAACCTCTGGGTATACTCACAACCTTTGACAATTCATGTTTTGTGGATGTATGTGTGTGAAAGTGGTGACATGTGTGTAAGTGTGTTAAGTATGTGTGTGTTCATATAAGTGTGTATCTGTTTTAAATTGTGTTTAACCATAACATGTTGATGTTAACAAATGACAATAAAAATATTCTTTAACAATACTTTTCTTTTTTTGTACGTTTATAGATATAAATCATAAGTCCCTCTGGTATTTATCATGAAGGAAATAAATCGCCTAAGGTCATCTGGTATCTAAAAATGACATCATAAGTGTTAATCTTTACCAGTCTGTGCTTTTGCACTCTCGTATATTTATGACCATATGTCGTTACTTTATTTTCCATATGTGATGAAAGCATTTAAGATGATTTCCTTACATGGCGTTAACCCTTTACCAACGCCCAATTTTCGACCTCCCCAAATTGAAAGAGTTTGCAGACAACATTTCAAAATGTGATGAAATTGGAAACTAATCCCCTGATAGAGCATAAAACAGTGTGGGAAAAGTGAAAAATGCGCGTTACGAGCAAGTTCTCATTTTCTCAACATGTTTTTCAGAGTTGCCTGAAAAAAGTGATCAAACGTCGTTACTGTTTGGTAATGGTTTAAACGCATCGTCAACATTTTTTCAGTAATGTAACGACTTTCCTGGATTTGACCCATACAAGGCAGGAATCTGCAATGTTTTGTAGAAATACACTGCAGACATGAACATTGGAGTAGTCTGCAGTCACATTAGAATACACTTAACATCGTTTGTCCTATATGGTTTATCCCTTAGATGTAGAATGCGTCATTGTTTATCGCCGCAAGAAGTAGAAAAACATATAAACACACAAGGTGTTATAATCTTAGATGATATTTGGATGATCCCTGAAGGACGCACACATATTTAACCCCATGATCGATGTATGTCATACATATTTAATCCCCATGAGGCGGAAGACTAAATGACATATTTATCATAACAAGACCCAAACAACTGAAAAACCCAAAGTTCCCTCGGGCTACGGTCGATGTAGGATATATACACATTTTTATTTCCATGAGGTGGAAAGGGTGAACGCTATATAGTTCAAAACCGGACCAAAAACAACAGACTGTTGTGGCCAGACACGTCGTAATAAACAAGATGATAACGAATTTAATCAACAATCCTTTATTTACGTTTGCACGGAATCTCCATCTTGTACCAACTCCCCTCCGGTAACATGACCAGAAAAACTTAAACGGGCAAAGGGAAGTAACTCGTGCATCTCCTTATCTAGTGTCATATATTAGTTACCTCCCATTGACCATTAAATGTTTACCGAACAAACAATTGACCGAAAACCCTATAGTTTCTCTTGACAATGGTCGATAAATATTGTTACTGTACGGACTCTTACTGGTTGTAGATATAAAACAAACACGAAGGTTCCAATTATGTCTTTTAACTCAATGGTTATTTACACATGCGATGTCTATTTACAAAGGTCATCTACCTCTCCCGCATTGTAGGCTCTAGCGGCTATAAAATACAACAATGAACAAACCATAAGTAATAAAGAAACAAATCTCTCCTATTTACTATAAAGAAGACTCAATTAATAAATACTCTTGAATGACAATCAATTGTTCTTAAATTACTATTTAACAAGGTCAATTGGTTGTCCTTTTATAACTACTGCTAGGAAACTGATGAATGTAGATGACGTTTATTTCTCAAGTAAAAGCTAATAAAATTAAACACATGAAAGGGACAGTACAGCACAGCACACAATGGAACTTACCAATTTATAAAATTGCTCGCTCCCACCAACTCACACATTCTCGTCTACACGTGGTGCTGTCAGTGCTGTAACAAGAATCCATGCAACCCATTAGATAACGTGAATAGAACTATAAAATAGACTTTTTACTCATTGCAGACGCTCAAATGCTATTCGTCATAGAATGCACAAAAACACTTTATTCAAAATAATTAAATGATACATAGCCAAATAAATTATTCATTCCAGCATATTACAGTCAATTCAGCAGGGCGCGAAAGGTTAACAAAGACACAAAAGAAAGTACCCTTTACTAATTTTGTGGTGTTCACTGTTCAAAGTCTGTGTTGTAAATGAATTGACTATAATCTGGCCAAACTGGTTTGAGTACAATAAAAACATAGACTGTCATACAAACTATCTAAAAAAACTTTTAATTATAGACAAGGAATTTAATGGACGAAACTGAAAGATTTAAAAACATGACCTGGCTACATACTCCCGCTCTGTCAAAATGACGTCTCGTCATCTACCAAAATATAGTCCAAGTCAACAGTCATAAATACTAAACTAAGTAGGCTTCTCTAAGATCTACTTACACTACTATGTATTAAGTAACTACATACATGAACAAAAAAAAATAATTTCAATAGCCGATAAAAAAGTTGTCAAGTTACACTACTTATAGTATAACTTGTTTTATGATACAACATATTGTAGTAAATTACACCTTTTCGGTCTAATCATTTTCCAATTTCGTACATTCCTCCTTTTTTTTTCAAAGGGGCTCCGACCTCATGAATCAGCGGTACAAAACAAACATAAGCATACGACTATATAGTAATTTTATTAAGTACAAGGAGAACATAATTTAAAAACACTACATAAATAAAATCATGATTTCATAACAGTTTCAACAAGCTTATGAGCTGTCAGCGTATCCACTTCAGATAAAATACCGGACTTTACTAGAATATCCAGGGCTTGAATTCTGGTATCCTCTGTAATTCGGTACGTAAGGTAGTCACCATACCTATCAGGTGGCTTTCTTAGTCTTGTAGTTCTTCTTGGGGTTGGAACTGGTCGTGGTGATGGCATCGGTTCAGGAAGTTTGTTACCAGTAATGCTGTTGTCATCTGAGGGCAATTTTTCATCTTCCGGTGGCAACGGCTCTACTTCTTTATCTTCATCAACCAACATCTTCTCTTCCGTTTCTGTGCCATCAACATTGAGGTCTTCCTGACAAGATAAATGAGAATTCTCATGAAAATGTGTATCATTTTCAACACTAGTTCCTACACTAATTACATCATTATCTTCAGGTAATTCAGGGTCATTATCCCTTGACAAATTGTCGGGATTACATGTTGGAGTTTCTCTTAATTCCACTAACTGATTCTCATAAATATCATCGTCATCATAGTCATCATCGTCATCATCGTCATCATCGTCATCATGGGCGTCCCCATCCATATGTACTCGCTGAGCACAGTCATAATATTCCGAATCAGAATCGTGGTCAGTTGTGATATCACATGTTTCATCATCTTTGGATGCATCCTCTATGTCTGATATAACATGATATTCAGACATGGTTTCTCCTACAATTGAATCATCATCTATGTTTTGGTTATGAATCAAAAAGAGATGATTTCTGTGCAGAGTTCGTTCTCTTCCGGACTCTTGCGACTTGACCTTGAAAACGGGTATGTCATATCTAGGTTGTTCAATAACGACATAAGTATCAGACTCAAATTTGTCCGCAATCTTATGTTTGCCTTCAAAGGCTAATTTCTTCACTAAAACAGTATCACCTGTGGATAAGCTTACTGCCTTAGCCTTTTTGTCATAATTTGTCTTCTGTTTCAGTTTGGCTTTGTTTGAATGTTTCAAGGCAATCTGGTGTGCCTTTTCCATGGACATCTGGAGATGTTCAAGGTATTCTCCTACAGATGAAACAGACGGTTCGTCGTTGGCCTGTCCGAAAACTAGGTCTACTGGTAGTTTGGGTTTCCTTCCAAACAGAAGTTCGTATGGAGATGTTCTTGTTGTTTCGTGAGGAATACAGTTGTAATAAAATACAAGAGGTTTAATGAATTGTTTCCAATCCCTCTTGTGTTCTTCCTCTAAGGTACCTAGCATGTTCAACAGGGTACGATTGAAACGTTCTGGACCAGCATTTCCTTCCGGGTGATATGGGGTTGTATGGCTTTTCTTAACCCCTAGCAAGCTACAGAGTTCTTGTACTATCTGGCTCTCAAAATTAGCGCCTTGGTCCGAATGTATCCGGGTTGGAATTCCAAAATGTACAAAGAACTCGTTGAATAAAGCTTCTGCTGTTGTGTGGGCTGTTTGATTCCGAGTAGGAACTGCTTTGGCAAATTTGGTATAGTGGTCTGTTATCACAAGGATATTGCCTATATTTCCTTTGCAAGGCTCCAAAGTTAAAAAATCTATGCAGACCAATTCCAAAGGATACGAGCTATTAACATTTACTAGTGGTTCTTTTGACACCTTAGCTTTGCGTCTTAAACATCTGTCACAGGATGTAATCCACTGGGATACATCGGCAGTTATGCCTGGCCAGTAAAATCTATCTCTTATTAACCTTAAAACTCTCTCCTGTCCTGGATGTCCCATGTCACTGTGTAAAGACTTCAGAATGTCTTTTCTCAAAGAAGTCGGAACTACCAGCTGTTCAATGATCTGATCTTCATCTTTTACTGTTCTAAACAATATGCCTCTTTTTAACTTGAAGTTCTTAAACTGCTTTCTCATAGCCAAATCTTCTTTGGACGTTTGTGTCTTTGGCATCCTTTGATCCATGACGGCAATTCTCCATTTGTCAATTACTTTATCTTGTCTCTGAGCGGTACGTATTTCTCGATATTCTTTTTGAGCTAAAAGTTGTCCAGGCTCCTCCATGACATCAGCCAAGTTTATAGGATTCGTTGTAAGAATGTCTATAAACGGGGGAGTGATTGCTTGGCAAATAACTTTAACAACATCATCCTTTATATCTTCTCTATGAGTCTGATTATCCTCAGGGATGTTATCGTATGGATACCGACTAAGTCCATCTGCATCTGCATTCTTGTATCCAGACCGATAAGAAATGTCAAAGTTATACTCGCCAAGAGCTGAGGCCCATCTTTGTCCAGTAGCATCGAGTTTCGCTGTGGTAAGGACGTAAGTAAGTGGGTTGTTGTCTGTAAGAACGTTAAAATGATTGCCTGCTAAATAATCACTAAACTTTTCTGTTACAGACCACTTTAAGGCTAAAAACTCTAGTTTAAAAGCACTATACTTCTGTTCAGCTTTATTTAAAGCTCTACTGGCATAAGAAATTACTCGTTTTTTTCCATCCTGCATTTGGTATAACACTGCACCTAAAGCTTTACTTGATGCGTCAGTGTGTAGTTCGAAAGGCTTACTAAAATCCGGATAGGCTAATATAGGTGGCGACGACAAAAGTTCCTTTAACTTGTCAAACTGCGCCTGTTCTATCTCTGTCCAATTCCAGGACTTTGTAACTTTATGCCCTTTCTTAACTGATGTAGGTGGTAACAATTCTGATAGAGGTCTGGCAATTTCGCTGAAGTCTTTTATAAACTTTCGATAGTAGCCAGCGAAGGCCAAGAAGGAACGCAATTCATCAGCATTAGTTGGGGTAGGCCATTCCTTTATCTTCTGTATTTTGTCTGGGTCAGTCTCCACTCCGTCTCAACTAACCACGTGTCCCAGGAATTTGATATGCGTCGTAAAGAAGTGACATTTCTCGGAGGCAAGCTTGAGATTCGCTTCTCGAAGTCGAGTAAAGATAAGGTTTAAACGCTCCAAGTGTTGCTCAAAGGAATTACTAAATACAATAAGGTCATCGAGATAAATCACACATATTTTCATGTTGTAATCACCTAAGATATCTTGCATAATACGCTGATATGTCGCAGGACTATTACAAAGACCAAACGGCATTTTGTTATACTCATAAAAACCTATCGAGCCCACTGTGAAAGCAGTTCTTTCCTTGTGGGTGTCCTCAACCTCTATCTGGTGGTAACCAGATTTCATATCGATCGTCGAGAAATACTTTGATCCATGTAGACAGTCGAAAATCTCTTCCATGCGTGGAAGGGCAAAAGAATCTTTGATAGTCATATTGTTCAGTTGACGATAGTATACACATAACCGTAGTTTTCCGTTTTTCTTTCTCACAAGGACTACATTCGAAGTATAGGGGGACTTTGATGGTCTTATAACCCCCGCAGCCAGTAACTGTTCAATATGCTGCCTGACATCTTCCACCATATTAGGGGGTACACGCCTATGTCGCTGTTTAAACGGAATGTCTGTTAAAAGATCTATTCGATGTTTGATACGGTTACAGATACCAATATCAGTGTCACCAATAGAACAAATGTCTTTATGACTTTTAAGTATGCTTAAAAGTATCTCCTTCTGTTGAATTGAGTATTTCCTCTTCATCAATATTGAGGGATTCAACAACTTCTTCATGTCTGTCCTCAATCTTGTTAAAGTGTTCCTCATCAATAGAAACAGGTTGAATTTCGGCAATAATAGCTCTAGGCTGGATAGTAACAGGGTTTGTGGTCAAGTTTGAAAGGGTAACATTGACAAGTTCTTTATTATTTATATCATATTTAATGATTGCTGGAGTTACATCTATAAAAGATGGTACTTGACTTTCCAAAGTTTCATGAACAATTGCACTAGTAGCTGGGAATGCTATTTCCTTATCAGTTGAACAAGGAATCTCTATTGACTGATTAGGATTTATTACAATCTTGTGTGTAGCAGCACATCTAAGTATGGCTAATCTATCCTTGTTTCTCTTTAATTCTTTTTCTCGTATGCAAATTACTCTGAAAGATAGATACCATGGAGTATGCAGATTTGCTTGTTGTAGAAATTGTTCACCGAAATTGGTTTTGCATTCACTAAGTAGCTCTTGAAGGATATTAGTACCAATTATTACTGGTGTCCTGTAAGAGTATTGGGTGTCAGGTGTTACCAATAAAAGACTAGGAAGGGGTTGAGAATTTGGCAGACCTTTATGTGCAGTAATATCACACTCAATGTATCCTGAGTATGGCAAAGATTCTCCATCAGCACATTCAATATTTAGAATTTGGCTAACTTTTTGAAGTTTAAAATCACTGAGATATTCCTTATAAAAAGATTCAGAAACAATATTGACACAACTTCCAGTATCTAGAAGGGCTCTGGTGACTGTGTTACCAACAGTAATTTCAATTTCATTAATATATCCAAGAAGTTTAGGATCATTATTAGGTGAAGTGCTCTCATTAGATCCCATCATGGGAGCACTCACTAGTTTGGGCAATCCAATGATTCGTGGCCCTTTTGTTTACACTTTGAACAGACAAACTGTGCTAAAATGACTGGACATCTTCGTTGAATGTGCCCTTTTTCTTTACAGATAAAACATTCAGGAGTGAATTTATCCTCAGCTCTTGGGTAATCATTGTAAGAACCCCTACCCTTCCCCCTACTTTTATTATGGCCACCACGCCATCGCCTGTTCTTTTGGTTGCTATAATTGTCACTGTTTGTATCTCTGACCTTTTCCAATTTATCCATTCTCTCATTAAGCTGCTTAAGCAATTGTTTAACTTCAGAGTCCTCTTTTGATTCGGATGGAACTACAGGCTTACAAGAATATTTGGTTCCTGCATTGTCCTTATTATCTGCTTCAAGTCTTCTTAATTCCAATTTGAATTTATCATAGTCTTTAATCGTTTCACAATAATAAAGAGACAAGTGTTTTAAGTCTTTATGGAGACCATTATGTAATACCTGCTTTAAAATATGCATGTCATGTCTTGACAGGCCCTCAAGACTCACAGCTTTGTCAAATAACTCCTCAAGTCTAGAAGAAAATAATTCAACAGATTCGTTAGGCTGTTGCTCACAAGTGTAAAATTTTCGCATGACTGACTCTTTTGTCTCAATAGTGCCATAAGCACTGTTTAGTTTTTCTATGATTTCACTAATGCTTGCATTTATCCCAAGTCTACGGACCTTATCACTGGCATTTCCCTTTAATGATTTCCTTATGCCAAGCACAATTTGATCCCCAGTGAAGCATTTTTGATTAAGAATGGCAAATAGCTCATATTTAAAGGTTTCCCAATTCACTTCACCTCTACCTTCCTCACCATAAAACACGGAAAATTTTGGATATCTCATCATATCTACAGTTGGTGTAGATGGGAATGGTGGATTACTGTGTTCTGATTTTACTTTTTCAGCTAAAGTGGTTTTTAGATTTCCAAAGACGTTTGTAAGTTGTATGATATCATCCATTGATCCAGTCTTTGGAGTAAATCCTAGTGTTCTTAACGTTTTGATAATAGCTATCTCCTTTTCCGATATATCGAAGCCCTCAGCTCCGAGTTCATTCCCTTCAAACCTACTTTCTTCTTCATCCGACATTGTATCACTATGGTAGCAAATAAAATCTAGTTAAATTTACCAGTGATTGAGGATGTTTATGCAGTCAATATCACTTTACAGTTTGTATAATACCATCACACATTGACTTATCTAGTGCAGCGATATAGACATTAAATGTTAGTTATTGTTGATAATGAATTAAGTCGACAACTATCCAAGTAATTGACTCTTAAACACAGGCAGCTCCTAAATTCCAGAACATGACATTAATTAAAACAACAAACACAGTTTTTTGTATATTTATTTCCTTCAGAGAACCAAAGTTACTTAGAACTTTATTCAACAATTGTGAATTACAACTGCAAAACAAAATTGTACATGGGGTAGAACAAAATATGATTTTTTCACAATGTTTTCACAAATTTCCAAAGCAATATAGATAATTTGTTACAATGATTTCAAAAAAAATCTAAGTGCTGATTGTTTTCTACAATCCTTAGAGCAGACTGTCTATTAGGGACAATATAATTGTATGTTTTATTCTGTTAACACCTTTCACAATGTTTTTTTTTTAATCCCAACTCCGCAGAGACAAACGTTTTATATAATCAATGCTCTAGTTCAATGGGTCAATTTACCTTCCTACCAATATCTGCTGCTTGTTAAAGTTGTCTTGGAAAACAAAGCGATATAGCTCAGGAAAAAAATTACCGAATTCTGCGATTTACTTTATAACTGTTGCTAAATTATTTTAGCAAGTTATAAAAGATACACCAAAAAAAATACCGAATTGTGTAATCCTGTTTAATATTATAGCAATTTATTAAGGGTATCAAATAATAAATATTTGTTTATTTATTATTTCCTTTTTTAGATATTCAAATCAACCTAATTGGATTATTTCCCTTTTTTAGATATTCAAATCAACTAAATTGGATTATTTCCCTTTCCTCACAATATTTTTTCAAAACGCTCTAATCAAATTATATTTATAGAGACTAAGCTAAATTATTCACTAAACTACTACGAGGTATTTCTACTTAAGGTCAATAGTCCAAGGTCAATGTCAACAAAAGAAAATACTGAGTAGTCGCCAGAATCAACTATTGGGTTGTTGTTTCTTCTTTTGTAAAAAAAAATAATAATCTAGAACCAAATCATATACAGTTAAGCCAACTTAAAGTTGTTGTTCTTTTTTGTTGTTATTTTTACTTAACAATCTGACAGAAACAGCTATCCCTTCAAATCTCAGACTATATGCAAAAGAAAATTGTTGAAAACAGTATTAAGTACAGCTAATTCAGAGCTTTAACTTGAACAAAAAAAAATGCTAGGCCAATATACAACTGAGATTGAGATGCAATATGCTGGTATGAATTTAGAAGACTTACGGATTATTCCGTTAATTTAATTCTTCTTTTGTCACCATGTTCCTAATGCAGCAATTGAGCAGACTGAACGCATCAATTAAAGTGAAGTAAGGATTAAAGTGAAACTATTCTCTAACGGAAAAGTGAAATTAATGATTCAACCTTCACCAAATTAATAAAACATGCAGAGTGAAAGAAAAATACTTTCATACTACAATATAGGGCTCACACAAAAATTTCTACTCACTCATACCGCTACAAGGTGTTCTGTACTGCACTGGGCTCAATAAGGGGATAATTATTCACAATCACTGAAAGTTATTGTCAATACACAAAAGGTGTCCATCACTGTCACAAATTAAGGTGTTGTCCAAGGTGTTCCAAAGTTGAGGTGTAGTCCAAAGTGTTCCAAAGTTGAGGTGTTGTCCAAGGTGTTCCAAAGTTGAGGTGTTGTCCAAGGTGTTCCAAAGTTGAAGTGTTGTCCAAGGTGTCCCAAAATGGTTACTGTCGCGGACTGGGGTGTCGGTCAAGGTATTTCAAAGTGGTCACTGTCACAAATTGATGTGTTTTACAAAATGGTCCTAGGTTCCTAGGGTTCAGAGTTCATCTTTCTGCTGAATCTCGAGTAACTACAACCATAGCAGCTATCGTGGGTTATTTATGTTGGGCGCCAATGTAACTGTACGGACTCTTACTGGTTGTAGATATAAAACAAACACGAAGGTTCCAATTATGTCTTTTAACTCAATGGTTATTTACACATGCGATGTCTATTTACAAAGGTCATCTACCTCTCCCGCATTGTAGGCTCTAGCGGCTATAAAATACAACAATGAACAAACCATAAGTAATAAAGAAACAAATCTCTCCTATTTACTATAAAGAAGACTCAATTAATAAATACTCTTGAATGACAATCAATTGTTCTTAAATTACTATTTAACAAGGTCAATTGGTTGTCCTTTTATAACTACTGCTAGGAAACTGATGAATGTAGATGACGTTTATTCCTCAAGTAAAAGCTAATAAAATTAAACACATGAAAGGGACAGTACAGCACAGCACACAATGGAACTTACCAATTTATAAAATTGCTCGCTCCCACCAACTCACACATTCTCGTCTACACGTGGTGCTGTCAGTGCTGTAACAAGAATCCATGCAACCCATTAGATAACGTGAATAGAACTATAAAATAGACTTTTTACTCATTGCAGACGCTCAAATGCTATTCGTCATAGAATGCACACAAACACTTTATTCAAAATAATTAAATGATACATAGCCAAATAAATTATTCATTCCAGAATATTACAGTCAATTCAGCAGGGCGCGAAAGGTTAACAAAGACACAAAAGAACGTACCCTTTACTAATTTTGTAGTGTTCACTGTTCAAAGTCTGTGTTGTAAATGAATTGACTATAATCTGGCCAAACTGGTTTGAGTACAATAAAAACATAGACTGTCATACAAACTATCTAAAAAAACTTTTAATTATAGACAAGGAATTTAATGGACGAAACTGAAAGATTTAAAAACATGACCTGGCTACAATATTTAATTCCAGAACCGTTAATTTATCTAATTTAAGTATATTCCTATCAGTGAAATACAGTGTTTTCTCAGTGCATTCATTTTCAATTTTGTTACAGTGAATATCGTCACTAGTGATGATATCTGTTTTGACGGAACTACTTTATTTTAACATTCCTTTGCATTAAAGTCATGGCTGCACTTTTGCACACGACAAAAAAATTGTTTGTATTCTAAGGTGTATCCATACACGTGAATGACGTCATGGGACGCAAAAATGACGTCATGGGCGTTGTTGACTGCTTTGGTCCTCCCATTTTATATTACTGGGGTTTATGGAGGTATTTTGGCAAATATATCAATCATAGTGGAATAAAATAAATAGAATAATCAACTCCATTTGATTGATATCAAAAATATGTCACTTGAATGGGTTGTTATCATGAAGAAAAAGCTCGTTCTTTGAACTCGTTTTTTCAACCTGATAACAACCCATTCTCGTGACGTATTTTTGATATCAACCGCAAGGAGTTGATTATCCTCTATATATACAGTTTGTATGCGGTCGATGTCAAAAGTGATGTCATGCTTTTGGACTATAATACATGTTTATTCACTGATTAACACTTTAAAAAGATAAACACGTTATAGTTTTGCTTCCAGAGACTATTTTTGGGCGTGTGTCAAATAACAGTACAGGTGTAGTGTAGTTTTATAAGAAATCAATGTTTTAACTTCCAAATTTCTTCACATATATGTGTGTGTAGTTTTTTTTTACAAGTCTCTTAAATCTCTGAATCATTTGTTCTATATATATTGTTCTTTTTAGTTGTGATATGTTTAATTAGTCTATGTACACATAAAGAGACATAAATAGAATAAATAAAATATATGACAAAGCACCTTTAAAGGTCCATTAAAGGAGATTAATGCTATATCAAACTATCTTATTTGGTAAACCTTTGGACAGATTCTAATAGTTATCACCAGAAAACACCATCAGCACAACTTAAATGTGAAAGTTAACCAGAAATAACGCAGATTAGGAAGTTTTTTAATTCAGATTTCCTGATTCGTCACCTCTGACCTTTAGAACCGACCAATCAGAATTCGTTATTTTGAATATGTAAACAAACAGGTTGTTGGTAAACATGATTGAATTGGAGACACCTATTTTTTAAGCACAAAATAACTTATTTTAAATGGGTCTATTTAATAGGGTCTCAATGCATTCCTAAACTAATTCTCATGACTTTTATGAACATAATAAAAGAACTCTATATAGTTTTTCAGTAATTTATTTGTACTACTCTCCTTTGATGTGCCTTTAAGTTTGAAATATACGGAGTATAGAATTAACATCATGCAATGAACCACATCCACGGGTAACGCCAAACGTTCATTTAAGCATGACGAGCCGAAACTGTTAACACCCGTCTTTGTAGGACTCCGAAAGTGTTGTTTATCTTTTATTATAATGATTTAGGTACGGGCTTATTTGCTTATAACCTCTCATCCTGCTGAAGGATAAATAAAACTTCGACACGACTCAATACCGCATTTCTTTTTATGAACAGAACAGAAAATGATCCTATATAACTTAAGCATGTAAGCTCATTATTCTTAAACATAAAAATAACTGCATGACAGTGAAACTAGTGTCATTTCGTATATAATATTCAACTTGGCAATAACCATTGCCCTGAAAAAGAAAACTACAGCTTTTTTAAATACTTATATAAACAATCATGATGACAAAACCCGCACAAGCTTATTCGACGTATTTTTCCTGACATGTGCATATATAGCCTTTGAAGTCAATTCCTTGTTAAACTGAAAATTGAATAAATCGAAATAATTCGATCGGGAGATCAAAGTCGGTAATCATTTTACAAAGTTGTGTGTGAGAGCGTGTAAAACATATTTCAACGGTCCTAAGATATAGAGAATAGATGGTTGGTGTCGTGAATCGGAAATGTTATCGGGCAAGGCTTAGGAATATTATCCGTTGAGCCGAAGGCGAAACGGATAATAATCCGAAGCCGAGCCTGATAACATTTCCCATTCAAAGACACCAACTTTCTATTTTATTCATCCTGTTACCCTTTCAAACAAACAAGATGTAAATAAAACACGAGAGAAACGGAAAAAAGAAGGAGAATGATATAAAGATGACGTCATGGCGTTCTTATGACGTCATGATTCGTCTCGTGCATGTGTTATATGGTAAGTGTCGGATATCACAAATGTTATACCGCACCTAGTTATCGGTCCCAAAATGACACTAGTGACAGGATAAAAGTTCACACAGGACCATGTGTTTCCCCAACTCCCATAGAACGTGTTTTTTTGTCAGGCCTAAGTCGTTTGGGTGTGTGATGTATAACAAGACTTAACTATTTGAACTGGAATACAAATACATGTATACTACAATCTCTATACCTCGAAAGTAAAAGACCGCATGCAAATGTTTGACATAGAGGGAAGGTAATAGTGTATATGTTTTATACTACTCCTACAAACTCGCGATAGAAGCTGGCTTTTATTGGCGGTGCGGTAAAATGGTTGGCTTTCTCTCGAAGTTAAGCAGCGTTCATCGCGGTAAGTACCTGGATGGGGGACCAGCGATGGCTTTTTACTCCGAGAGGGTCCCGATACACGTTACAAAATTGGTGGCAGCAGTGGGATTTGGTTTGATAATACCATCATTCCGGTACCCTTAGTTGTTCGTCGCATGTTCTCGATCATTGTTTCTCCTAAGTGGCAGTGTTTATAGTGGCAGCAGTACCTTCTTAAATTGTAAAAAGTCGGTAAATGCACATGTATGTCTTTGTGACATGGTTGACTTCGGGACGAAGTTAAGAGAAAGGGGGCGTTGAGAAATTTGTAATAGGGTTTATGTATTGTACTACTCCAAAAACCTCGCTGTAGAAGCATGCTTTTATTGGTGATGCGGTAGAGTGGTTGGCTTTCTCTCGAAGTTAAGCAGCGTTCATCGCGGTAAGTACCTGGATGGGGGACCAGCGGTGGCTTTACTCCGAAAGGGACCCGATACACGTTACAAAATGAACCCTCGTTATGTTGTGTTATGTTGCGCACTGCCATTTACATAATAGTGGAACAACCATTTAATTTAACTGCACTCGGGGCCAAACTCCTCACTGTGATCCTCCTTTACGGGGTTGATCACTGCAATCACAAATGTCACATGACCACCTACTTAGAAACGAAAATGGCGTCAAAAGATGGCGGCGAAACTAAACCAAATTTTCTTTCAACTTAACTGGTCAGAAATCAATACAACAAAAATTGGTACTAAATTAACTAAGATATCCAGTAATCTCTTAAAAAAACAGCATCATTTGAATTTCATCCAAATCTGGATGAAAATCTTGTGGTGGCAGTGATCGATGCAGCGTTGCAAAGGTAGATTACTGTGAGGAGTTTGATTCGAGGCTATAGATTGTTGTTCTTGTTTTAGATGCTTTGAATAAATACCTGGTTTGGGCTGTCCTAAGAGCTGTCTTTGTGTCGTATACATCCTACTTATAACGTAATCACAGACACCACATGGCGCGGAAAGGTGTTATGTAATGTTCTCACAACTACATAAATACATGTACTGCTTGAAGTGACAAATTATTGCAAAAAATGCCAGTTTTGCTTCATTTTATCATATAAATGAGTTTACCTCAGGGCTTTTCTTTCCCCTTTTGCAAAGCTTGTATGGTTTTGTTCCCTAATTACCAAGTTTCAATAAACAAGGGTATCAGATTTTTCCCCTCAGAGTGAAAAAAGGGTTTCTGAACTAAAATGTGCGTTCTACAAAATGCCGACAAAGTATTTTCATATACCTCAGGTACTATGCGTATAGGCTTTTGAATAAAAAACTGCGTTTTCCCTTCTGCATGCTACCGACAGATACAACCATACACATGTTATGTTCAAGGGGAATGAAGGGTTGTGAGGTAAAGGGTAACGTCACGGATGACTGGCGATAGGGCGTATCAGTATTTCGAAATTCGTTCTAGATCGGTGGAGGGTTTATTCCTGAAACACCCACTTTCTAATTTTCAAATTCCTGAAACACCCACTTTTGATTTATGTAACCCATGGTTACGGACTATTGTCTGTTTTACCTATTGGTATAATATATCGTCAGCTCGAGGAAGGACTAGCAGCCCTGAAAACACGTTTGGAAAACGGAGACATGACGGCGATGGAATACTCTGACGCAGCATCGCAACTTCTTCACCTCAGGTGAATGACTGACTGATTCATCATTATTTATTGACTGATGAGTACTGCAGATGAATCTGTGTTTAATGACTTGAACATGCGTTTATACGTGTGTATATATTTGTGACAATAGAAAAAATATATAAATGTAAAATATTAAAAAAAACTTTCTAATTTTCATTTTCCTGAGAAACACTGAAAAAAAAAGAAAACTATAAATATTTTATTTATGTTCAATTATAATATTAACTGATTTATTGTAAAAAAAGAAGATTTTTATAAGTTTAACATTATAATATCAAATAAAATTCATTAGATTATCCAAAAAAAGATGATATAAATGTATAAAAAACATTGTCTTGTTTTATTAAATCATCATAAATGTATAAAAAACATTGTCTTGTTTTATTAAATCATCCTAAGAATCAGACTATAGCTATGATTTGACCTAAGGCCGTAGGAAGGTGTTAATTGGAAAAAGCAAAATTCCTGAAACACCCATTTTTTTATCAAAATTTGAAAAGTGGGGGTTTCAGGAAGACACCAAAGGGTCCTGTGTGGCTCAGTGGTTAAGGTGGTGTTCTGAGAACACGCGGTCCCTTTGGCAAGTCAATTCAGAGCCCTAGCTTAGTACTGGTGCTTCCAGGAATGCTGTTCCTACTGAAAAATGTTGGTACGGCACTGACGAAGAGGACCCATAGGGGACCTGTGTCAGTTAATGACTCTAATCCAATCTAATGTTCCGAATCTATATTCGTCATCTTAATTTTGCAATTTGGTCTCTCCAAATATCAGTGACAATCAATCCGTTCATTTGTCAGTCCGCTATTCGTTAATTGGCCAGGTCATTAACCCGTTCGTCCGTCCGTCCGTCCGTCCGTCCGTCCGTCCGTCCATCCGTCCGTCCGTCCGTCTGTTGAATAGATCAAGATATTACGAAAGTCAGTTTGATTTGAATGAAATATAAATAAGGAAGATTTTTGACATCAAATTTCAAACATTTATCGCTCATAGGTCACAAAACTCTGAGTAAGTCCATTTAATGATTAAGTACAATGTTAAGAAAAAGACATGAGGAAATTCAAATGATAGCTCAGCGTTTACGTATAGAAAGAACTTTACTTAAGATCATAGGAATTTTAGGCTATAGATCTAAAGTGCCTTGCCAAAGGCCAAAAACAAGCGGTTAAGATGGGGGTCGAACCTAGGACCCCCGAGTTTTGAGTTCACAACCAACTTAACCACTGAGCCCCACGAAGGACTCTATCAAATGCAAGCATATACAGTGCAGCCTCGTTTATCCGGATCCCGATTATCCGGATGTATCGCAATCCGAACGAAATTTTTAAGGGAACGGAATTATTTGACCAGTTTGTTGCAGACGACCTTTGAAGACATTGTGGGCAAAGGAGAAATTGCTCGTGACGAGCAATTTTTCCTTTTCCCACACTGTATTCTGCCATATCCGAAGCTTATTTTTGAATTTCATCACGTTTTGAAATGTCGTCTGCAAACTCTTTTAATTTTGGACGGTCGACAATTTGGCGTGTGCTAAAGGGTTATAAGTAATCTCGTGCTTACAGACTGTTTATGTCTTAATGTGTATAAGAACATGGTCTGATTCATTAGTCCGGATGATTCGGTCATCCGGAAATTTTGTTGGGAACGGACGTGTTCGGATTAACGAAACATCACTGCATACGTCGAACTCTCTCTATGTCGAAACATCACTGTACGTAATAGACCATTGATTTGGATTATATCTCACAGCTTGTTTAAGTCGTGAACAAAATATAATCCAAGTTAATGTTCTATTTCGTATATGCTGTGTAATGTTTGCATTTTAAACGTGCAAGTCATAAAGAAAAAAAGAAAGAAAGAGAAAAATAGTTCAACCAATTCGGATAAGACATTACTGAAAGGATAAAGTTGTGTTCATACACCGTGAATTCGGGTTGAGCCTTTTTACGCTCAGTGGACCAGAGAGCGCGGGATCTGTCAGTTGCGGCTAGATAGTGAAAGGCAGAAGACTGCCTTCTTCGAAATTTCGGTTTTAAAACAGAACCACTCGGGGTTACGAAAAAGGTAAGTTGATATCTGTTTCTTTTTAACGTATTATTTCAAAACTTAAATGTATTTCGTTTTTTTTTTTCCACATTGCCCCTCTCCGCGTGGGTTCAAATCCTGAGAGGGATATGGATTTTCATGAGAGGCAGTCTCAAGACTGACTTACGGAATGCCGATGGTTCTACCCACCTTGACCAGCCCTTATTGGCAGCTGAGTATGGGGTCTTCCTCCATCATTAATAGTCGGGCATCGCTACATAACTGAAATAATGTTGATGTGATGTAAAACCCATATAAAAAATCGTTATTTTGTGTTATATCATTGAAATCGAACCATCATCGCAAAAAGACAGTCATACTTTAGAATTTAATACCTTCTCTTTAGTTTACGTACACCAACTAAGGGTTATGTTTTATGTGAAATAAACAATGCTCTCTTTGTTGTTAATAAAATGAGTGAAATAATTGCTTTAATTTCACGTAATGTCCGTCTGTATGTTGCTTCGTGTATCGTTGCTTCTTTTTTGCATATAAAGTCAGTTATGCTTCAAATTTCGATCGCGACCGAAGTATCCTTGGTGTACGAGAAGTAACTGGCTGAAGAAAGTTAGTTATGCCTCAGATTTTTATTGCATTATTTCAAAAAGGGCCCTTGTTGTAATCGAAGTAACTGGTTGAAGAAAAATCGTTATACCTCGGATTTTTATTGCACCATTTCTAAAAGGGCCCTTGTTGAAATCGAAGTAACTGGTTGAAGAAAAATCGTTATGCCTAAGATTTGTATTGCACCATTTCTAAAATGGCCCTTGATGTAATGGAAGTAACTGATTGAAGAAAAATCGTTATGCCTCATATTTTCAATGCACTATTTCTAAAAGGGACCTTGTTGTACAAGAAATAATTAGTCGAAAAAAGTTAGTTATGCCTCAGATTGTCATTGCATCATTTCTAAAAGGGCCCTTGTTGTACAAGAAATAATTCTTTGAAGAAAGTTCGTTATGCCTCAAATATTGATTGCGACCTAAGCGTTCTTGGTGTACGCGAAGTAACATGTTGAAGAAAGTTCATTTTGTCTCAGATTTTTATTGCATTATTTCTAAAAGGGTCCTTGTTGTACAAGAAATAATTGGTTGAAAAAAGTTCGTTATACCTCAGATTTCTATTGCACCATTTCTAAAAGGGCCCTTGTTGTACAAGAAATAATTAGTTGAAGAAAGTTCGTTATGCCTCAGATTTGAAGCGTCACTGGCGAACGAAAAGTAACTGGTTGAAGAAAGTTCGTTTTGCCACAAATATTGATCGCGACCAAACCGTTCTTGGTGTACGCGAAGTAACTGGTTGAAGGAAATTCGTATGCCTTAAATATTGATCTCGACCAAACTGTTCTTGGTGTACGCGAAGTAACTGGTTGAAGAAAATTCGTTATGCCTAAAATATTGATCGCGACCAAACCGTTCTTGGTGTACGCGAAGTAACTGGTTGAAGGAAATTCGTATGCCTTAAATATTGATCTCGACCAAACTGTTCTTGGTGTACGCGAAGTAACTGGTTGAAGAAAATATCGTTATGCCTAATATATTGATCGCGACCAAACCGTTCTTGGTGTACGCGAAGTAACTGGTTGAAGAAAATTCGTTATGCCGAAAATATTGATCGCGACCGAAGCGTTCTTGGTGTACGCGAAGTAACAGGTTGAAGAAAAATCGTTATACCTCAGATTTGCATTGCACCATTTCTAAAAGGGCCCTTGTTGTAATGGAAGTAACTGCCCGAAGAAAAATCGTTATGCCTCAGATTTTCATTGCGCCATTTTTTAAAGGGACCTTGTTGTACAAGAAGTAACTGGTTAGAGAAAGTTCGTTATACCTTAAATGTTGATCGCGACCAAAGCGTCGTTCGTGAACAAGAATATACTCGTTGAAGACACTGACTTGTTAGGAAAGTCTTATCAGACTCTTCGTTTTGCTTTTTATAGACCTGATGTGATTTTCAGCAATGCGTCGAGTATACCCTTCCTGTACCGAAGGTCCCGTGTTCGATCACCAGTTCAATTCAATTCAATATTCTTTTTTGCAAGATTCTCCTAAGTATGGCTAGGATATTTTATTCATGATACAAAAATGATACCTACAAACACATGATAACATTCACATAACAATACAAATTGTGTAAACAAATTGACATATGTACACATAAATATACGAGTTGCGAACTACAGCAGCAATAAAAGATGCATTCGAAGCATCATGATCTAGGAAAAGAATAAGCAAAAGAGGAAAAAAAGAATAAATGACGAATTAAAACAGATAACCACACACACAATAAAACTTACAAGCAGATTTAACCTTGTGTGTAGCTCCATTTAAGTTATATTTTTTTTCTTTTTCTTTCATCATTAAGATTTATTTATAATGTATAGTGTATTTTGTCTAATTGTCATAGCGTTATATATACTGCATAAGTTTTATCAACTTTCCTTTACTTTTTGTTTTTAATTATTTCTTTGGCAAAGACCATGATATTTCAAATTTTGTTATCAAGACTGTGTATTTTGGACAAACGAATAAGAAATGTTATCCATTTTTAATGGCATAAGTATTACATAATTTACCAATTCTTTCTTTTCTTTCTATTATATTGTGACTCCTCGTTTCTATTTCTAAAGTGTTAGGTGAAAGTCTAAACCTGGCTAGTTGCCTTTGTTAATTACTATTGGTTATAAGAAAAATATATTTCCCTCATGAGAAAATTCTATGTTAAACATTCTATAATAATGTAATTTATTCGAATTATTCAATGCTGTGTGCCACGTGTGTATATCTGTTTATACTCATCTCTGATGCGTTGCTGTAGTTCTTTGAAGTAGTTTCAATATCAAAGTAATTCATGAATAAAGGATATCCAAGTGTTTTTTTTATTTCAAAAGAATAGCTTTTATGGGATTCTCTGAACCCAAATTTGAATTCATTGAACTTGTTCGCTAACTCGCACCATTCGTTAATTCTATTCCGTAGAATAAGCTTGAAGAGTTTACTGAATATATTTACCATCGTTATTCCTCTATAATTCGATGGATTCGTTACATTCTCCTTCTTATAAATCGGTAAAATTACACATTTTCACTATGGAGATTGATAAACACTCGAACTAAAATATGATTAACTAAATTTCCTTAAGGACATTTTTTACAGTTTTATAAGTAAAAAATCCTTTCATATAATTTTCTAAATTTTTGATATGTTATTTGAAATTTTATTGTAAATTTAAAAATGAAAAGACAAATGCAGGTCGACGAGTATTTTTTGTAAAATAGCAATTTCCATGGTAACCGCTTGGGGCAAAATATCAAAATGACCATACCAACTTTAAAGGTAATAGAATTGTTTCTGTAAGGTTACTTAGCACAAAATTCATGTATTCATACAATGAATGCTTTATAATTCAATGCTACTTTGAATTTTTAAAATCTGAACATTTTTTGTAATCCAAATCGGTTTTTTAAAACTTTATATCTATATTACATAAAAATGAAGATATTTAAGAATTCCTTTCATAGAATTTTCTTATTTTCAATATGTGAAGTAACATTTAATCTTGAAATAAAAAATGTAAAAATAATTATATGCTGACGAGTTCTTTTTTTTGTAAAACAACAGTTTCTATGGTAAGCGTATTTAGAAAAAATCTTTTTAAAAACGACTTATATAACTTTTAAACTTGAAAATTAGAAGCTGGGGGATTAATACACACAAGAAATATATAATATCTTTAATAACCATTTATTATTTTTTTGATTATATGATTATTCTTTGAAAAAAAATTGCATTCAATAAACTTCATCCGAATAAAAACGTTAATCCGACTACTATGCAAGTACCTCTTCGGTAACAGTTCATTATCTCCCTTAGCTGCGCAGAAAAAACTACCGAGAACGTCCTTAAGTTACATTAGACTAGATTATTGACAGTTTCCAAACTTTGTTCATTTGTTTTCGTTTTACACTTAAGAAACAAGAAATGGCATCAGTGGAATACCACTAAATGTCCTGCCAATTACTTTTCCGACCACTTTCTAAACAGTGCTAGGACTTATTTTTCATCTTTTAAAGCACATTGCTGCATTTTTCCAATGAAACATTTAGGGTAGAAACGAATGTCAGTTTGTAAAATGTGATGACCGACAGAAAACATTTCAATTTATATTATTAAAGGATTCAAACAGTGTTAATGAAATTAAAATTTTCATTATTCGCACTGAGAAATAATTCGCAGTGAGACTTTGAAAATGCCTGGTTCGCTACAAGTGGAACAGGCCAAATACAGTGAAACATATTTTTAGAACTACTTTTTTGGCCCGGTTTGGAATTCGCCGTCTAATGAAAATCAATGCATGCATCTTGTTTTCAACGCGTACTGCAAGTGTAAAATTATCAATGTACAATGTATTGTAATTGACTTGCGATGGAGCATTTACATACATCAATCTTACTGGTATGTTTTGACATTTTGATGGTATATTTAAAATTCGATTAAATTAACAGTTTGTTTTGTTAATGGGATTGAACTCTATAAATTTAACTTTCAGAATGACTGCAAGACTCCTCGTGTTAGCGGTTTGTGTTTGGGTTGTGAAAGGCTGCATCTATACGCAAAATCCTGGTCTATTCAAGAATGGGTTTGAAAATGGCGGTGACGCAAGCCTGGTACGCAGAGGGAGAATTACACTAATAGGAACGGCTTATGGAGACACATCGGTCGTAACCTTTACTAACGATGTCGAGTTAATGGATAGCTCCAAATCATTCAACGTTATAAAGGTACGATAACATGTTTTGTACTTTCTTTGGTTTCTGTTTGTTATCTTATTTTTTTCAGCTTTTATTTGATTTATACAGTTTTATTCTGCAGTTCTCATTAAATTCTCTGTTATATAAACAGGTTGGCGAATAACTACTTTTAGGGACAAGCACGCTGAAATGTGCATACATAAGTAAGAATGCTATTCTAATTTCTCATCTTTTAGGATTTGTTTAATTCTCTATATAGCTTGCTGTTGACTGGCAGTTGACTGACTGTTAGCTGGCTGTTTGCTGGCTGTTGACAAGCAGTTGACTGGCTGTTGGCTAGCTGTTTACTAGCCGTTGGCTGACAGTAAGATGTATGATGATTGGCATTTGGCTGACTGGTTGATAGTTGTTTGCTGGCTGTAAGCTGACTTTTATCTAACCGTTTGCTGACAGTAAGCTGTGTATTTGCTGGCAGTTGGCTGAATGTTAGATGATTGTTGACTCGCTCTTAATTGGCTTCTGACTGCCTGTGTGCTAGGCGTTGGCTGACGGTTAGCTTACTTTTGGCTGGCTGTTGGACGTCTGTTGACTGGTTGTTCAACAATTGTCGGTTGGTTGACGGTTGGCTGTTGGTTGACTGTATGCTGGCTGTAAACCGACATTTTACAGGCTATCTGCTTGCCGTTGGTTCGTTCTTGGCTGACTGTTTGCTAGGCGTTGTCTGACAGTTAGTTCGCTGATGACAGAATGTTGGCTGCCTGTTGAACGGCTGCTGGATGTCTGTTGGCTGGTTTTTCGACCACTGTTGGCTAGTTTTTCGACGACTTCTTGCAGGCTGTTGTCCAAGTGTTCGCTGGCATTTGACTGGTTCTTTGCTGGCAATTAGCGGACTGTAGTATGTAAGAAATGACTACCACGACATTAATGGAAACGTATTTGACACGGCCTAAAATCCCATCGTAAAGTTTATAAACTGTAACAAGGACAATTCATGGACCGATAACAGGGTGCCCCATAACATTTTTGATATGATCACATGACCGCTGCGTGCAACTGTCGAAATTGATTTCCCGTTTGGTTTTACTTTTTTCGTGTTTTATCTTCATTATTCTTTTGTTCATTTAAATCCATAAAGGTAAAAGAATAAGCATAGGTGGTTGGCGTCTTGTAATAGGCAATGGTATCGGTCTCGGCTTAGGATTATTATCCAGTTCGCCTTCGGCCCACCGGAAAATAACATAACAATACATAACATAATCGTATTAAGACATTAAGCACACAAACTCATAGTCAATACATATATAATTAATTACATGCGATTGATATGGTAGCCAATATAAGCAACATATATATTCACAATAATTGCATCATAAATAAAAAAAAAAAGGAAAAAATGGGGAAAAAAGATAATCGGAAAAAAAATGGTTAGAATAGTTTTGATTTTGATAGGTGCTTCTGGAATGGTCTATTGTTATATGGAAAAGTTAATTTTTCTTAATATGAATGCGTGTTTGTAGTAACTGGAGAGTCGAATGAGAAGTTGTTTTTTATCAGTATTCAGATAATACCTCTATGCTTTGCACGATAACAGTTCCGATTAACGACCCCGCCTATCTTTTCTCTATTCTTTCCTTTCAGGTTTGCGACAATGGGGTTATTATGTTTGATGAGTCTGGTAATACACCGCCCCCCTGTCCGGCGAATTCGGCGATTTCAAGTAAGTTGTTTAATATCTCGTATTGTCGTCTTGTTTTTAAGCATGGCAACGAGTTATAGAGATTAAGCGGTTGGTATTTTGAATCGAAAATGTTATCGGGCAATGCGCAGGAATATCTACCCGATTGTCAACTTTCGTCTTCAATCTCTTGAAAATAGAATATTTATGAACCTCATACATTGTTATAGAGAACATGCTGGTACATAAGTAGGCAACTCAACTGATCAATGGACGACAGTGTTTTCCCCTGATCAGGTGTGATTTTGTCTTTTAAAAGGTTGATTTTCATGGTACGTATCACTGTTGGCAAATGTGGGATATAGAGGATAAACATCTCCTTTCGGTTGATATAAAAAATATATCACGTTAATGGGTTGTTATCAGGTTGAAAAAACGAATTCGAAGAACGATTTTTTTCTACATAATATCAACCCATTCAAGTGACATATTTTCTATATCAATCGAATGGAGTTGATTTTTCTATTTATGTTATTCCACTTTATAAAATATATTTGCCAAAATACCTCCATAAACGCCAAATGTAAAATAAAATGGGAGGAGCAAAGCAGTTAACAACGCCCATTTGCGTCCTATGACGTCATTCGCGCGTATGGAAACATTTTAGAATGCAAACATTTTAGTGTCGTGTGCAAAAGTGCAGCCATGACTTTAATGCAAAGGAATGGTAAAAAAGTAGTTCCGTCAAAACTGATATCATCATTTGTGATGATACAACTTTTTGATATCATCACAAGTGACGATATTCACTGTGACAAAATTGAAAATTAATACACTGAGAAATGCCTGTAGTTCCCTGATAGGAATATAATAAAATGATTCGTTGATATACAGTTTGTATATATAAATCCAAGGGGCTTAGTGGTAAGAGTACAGAACTTGCAATCACATGGCCCCCTACGCGTGGTTTCAACATCCCGAGAGGGATATGGATTTTCATGAGAGGCTGTCTCCTGACTGACTTACGGAATGCCGATGGTTCTACCCGCCTTGACCAGCCCTTGTGGGCAGTTGAGTGTGGGGTCTTCCGCCATCATTAAGAGTCGGGCATCGCTACATAACTGAAATAATGTTAATTCGATGTAAAACCCATCAAAATAAATTCAAAATTGGACAAATTCAGAAACGTGGCATGATGAATGCCTTTGAAATGATTAATACTTTTATGATTTACATTTTAATTTATTCTTTAACCAAATCAAATACAAGTTTTCGATCAGGGGTGAACTACCTTAAATCCCTTTTCAAAGTATGCTCAAATTAATACACTTAGAAATCCCAATACTTCACTGATAAGAATATAATAAAAAGACTTCTCCTTAAATTGGATCGCATTTCCTATCTTTCTGCAAAGAGCCAAGTCATCCCGGAGAGAGGAGGAATGTAACGCTACCCAGAGTTTTTCACAGATCAGATGTGATTGTGTCTTCGAGAAATGTATTTGCGCAGTTCGTTTCAATAGTGGTGCCGGAATACTTAGATGACGGATATTCAGATGATGATGCTGTAAGCTCCAATACTGACTTAAAACTGGTGTAACGCGTAAATCTATAATTTAAAACAACGTATCTTTTTTAAAACAAAGTGTGTGAATTGTTTTCGAAGGAACTCATTTCACATCCACACTATTCATCATACCATCATCCGATTCAATGCAATTTTAACAAATAACAAAAACGTGTATTATATTGTTTTATTTCAGATGTGTTAAACACCCAGTCCTTTCCCTTCATAGCAGCCGATGCCATTTTGGAATCCGCGCCTAGCGTGACTTTCGAGCATGAGACCTATTATATATTACGGTCGTCCCAGTAGTAAGTCCAAACCTTACACTTATATAAAGTAAAGTGATCTTCGATAATGTACATACGTTTATTGTAAAAGGTCAATGGTGTCTCGCTGATTGAAATAGTCCAAATGATACACTTTAACTGGTTATTGTTATCGTCCCTCCCATTAAATGTAGGGCGCGGTCAGCGGCTTGGAGTGAACATGGGTCACCACTTGTGAGAAAATGCCAAAATATTGGATTATACTCTTTCGTAAACGATATTGGTAAAGCCGTCAGCGATTTGGAGCGAATATTATGCAACACTTCTGAGGGATATGTTATATTGCTCGCCGCGTTAGGACTGAAATGCGGTTGAAAATTGCATGTTTTTTTTTCTTTCATTTTTCAACAGTGACGCATCTGGTAATGCATCTGGGCCAAGTATCTGTGACTTAGAAATGGTTGGCGCTCTGGTAGCAGACTGTGAAGAGACGTACAGACTAAACATAACGGTTAAAGAAGCCCTAATTGTCACCTGGAGAATAGGCGGGGCTTCGGCGGGTTTCACTACGGTAGGTTCCTATTCACTTTAGTCAACGGGATCGGTTGCATTTCACTCCGATTCAACTCGGACCACCAAGTTTTTGTTGTGCCTATATGCATATAAGGGGGTGCTTGGCATTTTTCATTCATTTACTTTTTTTAGTTTTTTTTCTGTTTGATTGAAGGTTATCAAAATCACTTTCGATGACTGCTTCCCAGACAGATGACCAGTATTCGTGCGGAATTGTTAGTTTGTTCCGGCATTTTCACATCGTCGTTAATGGGCTCGAACCTTGAATCTATATGACAAGACGCCGACGCAATACAAGCTACAAGTCTATTTCGTTTTAAATAGAGTCTGCATGGAAAATGATATGGAAAGAATAAATATACTGTGAACTGCGCCACGATGAAATGCATTTCGTTTTCTTTGCATGTATAATGAATTAACAACGTGATCAGGCCTTTTTCATTCTGAGGGGAAGAATTAGATACCATTTTATATATAGTAACATAGGGTATTGAGGGGAAAGTCTTGCAGGCTTTGCTAAAGGTGAATGAAAAGCCCCGTGGTGTTCATTTTTGTGGGAAAACTTCATGATTTTAAAGAACTTCACGGGTATCTATTATAGTGAACATAGCGCTGGTGATTCACGAAAAGCAGCAAGAAGCGTCTTTGGGTCATATTGACAACTAACGGTTCTTTCTTTTTAACCCTTTCCCAATCACCAAATTTTCGACTGTCCCAAATTGAAAGAGTTTCCAGACGACATTTCAAAATATGATGAAATTGGAAAATAATCGTCTGATAGGGCAGAAAACATTCTGGGAAAAGGAAAGATTGCTCGTTACGAGCAATTTCTCCTTTTCCCACAATGTTTTCTAAAGTCGTCTGCAACAAAGTAGTAAAACGTTGTTATTGTTTGGGAAAGGGTTAAGAAGTGTGAATTACGCCGCATATCTAGTATTACCATTTCGACAACGGCCTGATGACCATTTTAAATTAATAACTTCTTGGTTGATACATGGGAGAGTAAACGTTTGACCTTGAACTTGGTAATATTCTAAAACCTGACAATGATATACTTTATGCCATCTTTTGTTTAGCGTAAAACTTTATGATTCGGGTATTCTCAATCGGAACTACTCGGGTATTTCCATGAGCTGTGAAATACACCTCGGATATAAGTGTAGGGTTACAATTTTTCGGGTAAATCGGCATCCGGCAATTAACACACTTTCTAAGCGTGGACGTTAAGTAGTTCAATGTGTATGGAAATGTTGGACATCCTTTTGAATCATTTTTTATCAGTCACTCATACCAAATGGCGAATTTGTTGTTGTCACATGTATTGTTGTTTCCTCAATCACATTTAACGATTTTTTAGATTTCACATCTAAGATCTGTTTTTAAAAACGAAAGTAAAGTGACGTCATTCTCGCGGGAAACAATATGGCGTCATCCCTATCATTTCAGAGGTGTTTTCATTGGAAAAACCCGATGTGTTCAGATTGGGGTATTCTACCCCTTGTGGAGAAAAGTCAGAATAACAAAGCCAAAGATGTATTCAATTTATTCTTTAACCAATCTAAGCACGAGTTTTCCATCAAGGATGGACTACGTTAAGAGATAAAGTATATGCCAATCATTAAGTTTTGGAGACACCACAATCGTTTTAAACAGGAAAATGGGAAGAACTTATTTCAAATGAGGTTAGTTTCATAAAATACCTACGAATATGCAGATTGTTTTCATCACGTGGTATTTTCCTGCGCTATTAGAAAAAGTAGTGCATAACTGCTAGCATTGTACCGCCATTCGGATTACCTCGGCCATTTCTTAGAATAACTTCGGAGGTAACGGGGAGCCATTTTTGAAAGTAGGTTAGCAACGAAGGGCATGTCCGTTTGCAATCGTATCTAACCGGAAACCCCCAGAATAAGCCGATTCACAAAATATGAAACAAAGATGTGTTGATATGATAATATTTGATGAAACAAAGGAAAAAACATTCAATTGTGATATATATCCAATCTGTGTGTATTTACATACATATTTAGTGCCTGTGTGCATGTTGTAATCATGTGCGTTATCCGCAGGAAAACAGCCGAATTACCCCCAGGATTTCTGGTGTATTCATGAACTGCTTATGAGGTATATCTGCCGACTTGTGACGGAGATTGCCGAGTAAAAACGATTGATTTTACCGCTTGCACTTTTTTCTCCGAAGGATCATCGTCTGATGAATATGTTTCCCTATCACCAATTGTATCATTATTCTCAGTATCACTGATGTATCTTTTCTCATGATTATTCGTTTTCTTGTGTTGTTTATTATTCCAATGTTTCTGTAAACGTTATCATCATATGGGTGGGTAAAATAGAATGAAATAAAAAACTTTATCTTTTCACTTTACTTAAGAGAAGTAAATGAGCATATCAACACTTTAACAATGAGTACGTTCTCAATTTGGACTACCGTTCCACATATATAACATTCACGAATAGATAGTCTATTTTCAGAAGGGAGGGGTGTGGTTAATGACGTCGGGAAGTATTTGTGAAGATTCTAGGAATGAGTCCATATGATTAAGCAAAATTGTTGAACCCGACTTTAAATACAGATTTTATCTTCTCCTCAGGATTATATATTCCAAACGATCATAGCTGTAGTTGACGATGGAGGTGGCAGTAAGACCAGGGTTGCCTTCCTCTACAAGGATAGACCAGATGTATCTGGCACGAACAATGTCATCAAAGTAAGTTCTGGGAAAACAAGTTTATTCCCGTTATTTCTACCCGGGTTCAGGGCCAAGCATAGGCATCATAAACAGGGTGTCGAACTCGTTTGTCCGTTTTGTCCAGCAGATCCAAATGCTTTAACCAACAAGTGAATCACTCAAAATAACTAAATAACCATTATGCATACACCTACAGAAATGTATTTTGTACTTACGGGCAAGCAAATCAAAATATTTTTATATAGATTTAAATCGTTTCAACATTATGTCAGTTATGTTGCGATGCCCGACTGTAAATAATGGAGGAAGACCCCATACTCAACTACCAATAAGGGCTGGTCAATCCTTCAGAATCATTGGCATTTTGTTAGTCAGTCGTGAGCATACCTCTCATGAAAATCCAAATCCCTCACCGGAATTTAAAACCCCACGCGGAGTGAGATCATGTGATTTCAAGTACAGTCAAACTTGTGTTAAGAGGCCAGCCTATGGGACAGAGTAAATTCGCTGTTTAAGACAGGTTGGCTGCTTGACACAAATTGATTTACACTATAAATCTAACAATGGGACTTTCTGTAGTGGCTGTTTAAGGCAGGTTGGCTGCTTAAAAGGGTGGTTGCTTAACACAAATTAGACTGTACTGTGCTCTAAGCACTTGGCAGTTAGACTGTACTGTGCTCTAAGCACTTGGCAGTTAGACTGTACTGTGCTCTAAGCACTTGGCAGTTAGACTGTACTGTGCTCTAAGCACTTGGCAGTTAGACTGTACTGTGCTCTAAGCACTTGGCACTTGGCAGTAAGACTGTACTGTGCTCTAAGCACTTGGCAGTTAGACTGTACTGTGCTCTAAGCACTTGGCAGTTAGACTGTACTGTGCTCTAAGCACTTGGCCAAAACAAACCCATAACCAAAATAAGATTTCGCAAACCCTGATAAAATTTTCACCACCCCTAATATAAACTAGTTTAACCCTTTACCAAACGTCAGGTTTTCGACTGCCTCAAATTAATATAGTTTGCAGACCACATTTCAAAATATGATGAAATCGAAAAAAATCTTCTGATAGGACAGAGAACATTAAGGGAAAAGGAGAGAGCAATTTCGCCTTTTCCCACAATGTTTTCCAGAATCGTCTGCAACAAACTGAATAAATTTCGTCATTGTTTGGTAAAGGGTTAAGGTACAACACAACTTTGACTATGTTGATTAACACTTTTCCTAGGGTGAAATTCATGCGAAGAATAGTGCTTTAAACTTGGAACGAAGGTACTCGATCATTTGCAATGCAGAGACGGATGTTGATATCCATAAACACAGTAACTGTAAATGTGCCCATCCAGGCCATTATGTTTTCGATACCATGGGTAAGTGGAAAACTTCACATTCCTCACACAATCGGAACTACTCGGCTATGTCCGTGAGCTGTGAAATACACCTCGGATATAAATGTAGGGTTACAATTTTTCGGGTAAATCGGCCCGGCGTATAACACCCTTTCTAAGCGTGCACGTTAAGTAGTTCAATATGTATGGAAATGATGTACATCCTTTTAAATCATTTTTTTATCGGCAACTCATACGAAATGGCGAGATTATAAGTTGTGACATATAAAGTGTTCAGATTGCTCCTCACAGTGATCTCCGCTCCATGGGATTCATCATATAATGTCACCAATCTGAACACACCGGGTTAATCCAATGAAAACGCCTATGACATAATATGGATGCCGCCATATTGTTTCCCGCGAGACTGACGTCACTTTTCTTTCGTTTTTGTAAATAGATCTAAAATGTGAAATCAAAAATGTCGTTTAAATTGACAAAGGAAACGAATATACATGTCAAAACTTATAGTTTCGCCTTTTCGTATAAGTTACCGATAAAAATGATTTAAAAGGATGTCCAACACTTCAATATACACTTCTTAACGTGGGCGCTTAGAGCAAGTGTGTTGTTTGCCGGGGACGGTTTACCCGAAAAATTGTAGCCCTGCACTTATATCCGAGGTGTATTTCTCAGTTCACGGAAATACCCGAGTAGTTATCGGTTAATAATGTCACTTGACCATCTGCTAAGAAACAAAAATGGCGTTTGAAAATGGCGGCGACACTAGGAAAGTAATCTAATAGTGCTTTATTTATAAGTGATGGATGTAGCGTAGCAAGGGGAGACTACTGTGAAGAGTTTGTGGAAACTTTAACTTAATCATATGTTTTATCAAAAATGAGTACCGTATTTTTTTGACGAAAAAATGTTTTATATAATAAGCCTAATTGCTTTTTGTTAAAAAAAACCCTAACCTGTCTACATCCTTAAGTCAGTTGTCCAAGGTTACATATTACACACGACCTAAACGCATCGGCTTTATGACATGTTACCACCTCTGAGTTGAAAGGGAAGCCGCCATATTGGTTCTAGCGAAACTTCTTTGGTTGCACTTTCGTTTTCAAGTATAGAGCTTAAACGCAAAATCTAAATTGAAAAATGATTAAGTTTAGGAAACAGAAATATATATAGAGAATAGATGGTTGGTGTCGTGAATCGGAAATGTTACGGGCAAGGCTTAGGAATGTTATCCGGTGAGCCGAATGCGAAATAATAATCCGAAGCCGAGCCCGATAACTTTTCCCATTCAAAGACACCAACTTTCTATTCTATTTATCCTGTTACCTTTATGTATTCTTTCAAACAAACAAGATGTTAATAAAACACGAGAAAAAAAGAAAAAATAAGTAGAGATGATGTAAACATGACGCCATGCCGTATTTTTGACGTCATGATTCGTCACGCACATGTGTTTTATTGTTAGTGCCGGATATCACAAATGTTATAAGGCACCTAGTTATCGGTCCCAAAGAGGCACTGGTGACAGGATAAATATATATAACTTTCAATTTCACGATCATGTATGAGTTACCAATTAAAAATAATTATCTAAAATGATGTTCAACACCTCCCAATACATTGAGTATACTCAACGTCGACGAACATAGGATTATTAGCCGGCGACGATTCCCCCAAACTTCTTTACCCTACACTTATGTACGAGAAGTATTTCTCAGGAAATACTCGAGAAAGTGCGATTGTGTCATACTCACAGTCATGAAGTGTTACGCAAACGAAAATTTGGGCCGACTTTACATACAATCGGCTTCATTTTATAAGTACTTTTGATGTTTACATATTTTCCCTTGGCTCGAAAATTGCACAAATACATAGGTGAACGTTGAAGATTTTCCAAAACCTGACACCTGTAGTTAATTATCGTAAAAAGACATGTTTGCTATGGCATTATATAGGGACAAAAAGTCTCAAAACTCTGAAATTCAGGAATTCTCTGAAAACTTTCACCCATGCACATATTAAAGGGCTAAATTGTCAGCAAATGGAATCAATCTAACAAGACCTGGATAAAACAAACAAAATATATTGTGTCTTCTGTCTAAAGAATCATTAAACTCTTCGTGACATTTAAATTCTATATCTGGAATGCAAGTTTCCTCATTTTAAAAAGGAAGAATTCAAACCTTTCCGAAAACAACTAGCGATTTCTGGATCGCATGTTCTCAGATATGTGGATTTAGGGATTTGGGGTTTGCATGTTGACAAGTTTTTTCTGTATTCTCGTTTTATCAAGAAGATTTTGTTCCAAATTACCGATATCGGTTGGCGAGTTTCCCGGAAAGCGCGATTTCCGAATTGTAAGCTTTCCGGCTTAGAATGGTTCCGGATTGTGAGTTTTCGGATAACCATCCGCCTTGAAATAACATTGTCTTGTTGTGCGAATCTAATTGTTGTTGTTTTCTTTGTTCTCTATTTATAGAATCAACGGTTGCTCCTCACGGATATTGTGGGACAGGTGCAATGGCAAACTCATGTAGTAAGTTTTTCGTTTAGTCTAACCCTTTACCTAACGCGGAATTTTCGACTATCCCAAATTGAAAGCGTTTGCAGACGACATTTCAAAATGTGAGGAAATCGAGAATTAGTCTTCTAGTAGGTCAGAAAACCTTGTGGGAAAAGGAGAAATTGCTCTTTAAGGGCAACTTCTCCTTTTCCCACAAGGTTTTCTAGAGTCGTCTGCATCAAAGTGGTCAAATGTCGTTATTGTTTGGTAATGGGTTAAAGACGATCTCGGTAGTTTTTTTCTGCGCACTTCAAAGTTGATAATTGCCCATTACCGAAGAGGAACTTGTATAGTAGTCGGATAAACATTTTTATTCGGATGGAAAACTATATGTAAAACTTTTCAAGGGAAAATCATATTACCCCTTAAATTATTAAAGGTTATTAACAAGTTGTTCGTTTAGTTTAAAACTATTTATTTTACATCGATAATGGTAGAAGTCTGAAGCATACTGAATTCACTCTCGATGACTGTTTCCTGTTTATTTAAGTATCAAAGTTTGGATAGCCAACGTTCAACATAGTTCAAGCAATAACCAGAGGTAGAATTTTGGCCTCGGGGCATGGATGTCTTTGATTAGAGTCCCTTGAGTGATAGGGTTCACTTAGCGACGTTCCGTTAATCCACGTTTGGCACAAGTATTGGCTATGTCTCCAGGAAGAAGAATCGACAGTGGTTACTTAAAGATGTTAATCAATATGTTTAAGTTATAAACATCTCAACGTGATATCACTTACTCGTGATTGTCTTGGAATTTTGTTTTATTAGAGTTTAAGTTTGTCTTCAACAACGTTTCAGATAGAAAGAAATCAGCATGCGAGTTTACAATACATCAATTCCTGCTGGATACTTAAATCATAGTTACCGAACTTGTATCTTGGTGTTGAGAAAATATTCAAGTGAATTCAAGTTCCAACTGAATCTCAATTTATGTGTAACAAGATTTCTGTCATAGATAAATGAAAAAATAACTTTACGGGTTTTTAATTAAAAAGATTTTTCTAATATTTTTGAAAGGACTATCTTACAAAGTTATGTAACACATGTTAAAAACATGACAAAAAATTCCTCATCACTAAATAAATGGCGATTTTAACAACACTTAATAGATGCTGAAGACTTATGTATTTCGTTGAAAAATTGCGAAACCAGCATTAGGGCCTATAGCTCTTTGATTGATTAAACAGAGGATAATCAACTCCTTTCGATTGATATCAAAAATATGTCACGAGAATGGGTTGTTATCAGGTTGAAAAAACGAGTTCGAAGAACGAGTTTTTTCTACATGATAACAACCCATTCAAGTGACATATTATTGAAATCAATCGATATGAGTTGATTATCCTATTTATTTTATTCCACTATATGAAAAATAGTTGTCAAAATACAGCCATAAACGGAAAATGTAATATAAAATGGGAGGAGCAAAGCAGTTAACAACGCCAATGACGTCATTTGTGCGTCCTATCACGTCATTCACGCGAATGGATACATTTTTAGAATAACACATCTAAGTTCCGCGTGAAAACGTGCAGCTATGACTTTAATGCAAAGGAATGGTAAAAAAAAGTTCCGTCAAAACAGATATCATCACTAGTTATGATTTGACTTTTTGATATCATCACTAGTGACGATATTCACTATGACAAAATTGAAAATTAATACACTGAAAAATCCCTGTATTTCACTGGTAGGAATATAATAAACACAGTCTATAAGAAGTTATCGGTTGCTCTCGAACGCACTATGTTAGCGTCACGTTATAAAAGTGGCGAACCACTACTTAATCTGGGTTATAGACACTCTCACCGGTTTCAATTATTTCACATAACAGAATAAAAGATCATTGTTTACATGCTACACCGTTTAAACGTTTTACTAATTGTGCATCATAAATGTGCTCTATCGCTTAAACACGGTTATGAAAGGAGATGAAAAGAGTATCAATAATTTAGTTTTTCTTAAAAAATAGTTGATGTCATTTAATTGGTACATGCCATTTCATTTCTAAAAGATTTGAAAAAAATGAATCTGTGAGAGAGTCCTTTCAATACTTCGATAACGAAAAGTCGGTTATTTATCTTTGTCTCTTCCTCTAAGTGTAAAAAGTGTATTTTTATTGGGCTATTAGTTCACATTATAACACAGCATGCTTGACAAACAATTGACAGAATAGAACAAATAGACCAAAGAGAGAAAAAAAACAGATAAGAGAGAAAGGGGATATGGACAGATAAATGGTTCCTGATGTATATCTACATTTTTATAAACACACATATATATCGTAAGTAGGCAATTATGTTTTTTTTTAAATATAACTGTCAATTTTGAAATCAAGAAGTTATGACTGGTTCTGTATTACATATGTTATATCTGCCCATTGTTCGTGGCTTGAGGGCTGTGCGTTTATATTGATATGTATATCACAAGCTAAAAATAAATTTCTATCATCTTCACCTGCTTTCAGCAAATCAAGCATTCGATAAAAACGATGGGATGACGGTGAATAGAAACTGTATGAACTCGACCATACCCCAGGATACATGTGACGGTTAGTTATTGTTTTCTCTTTAGTTTGTGTGTTGTGACAGTAATAGGGTTTATGTATAAATACTACTTCTATAGCCTCGCTGTAAAAGCCGGCCTCTGTGGGTGATTCGGTAGAGTGGTTGGCTTGCTCTCGGGGTTAAACAACGTACTATGTGGTTAGTACCTGGATGGGCGACCCACGATGACTTTACTCCGAGAGGGACCCGATACACGTTAAAGTGTTATTAACCCTTAAAATGCTGGAAATGACTTCATGCTTATGCAAACCGGTTTGATCCAAAACCTTGTGTTATCTGCTTAAACTTGATGAGCAAAGATACCCAGAGTAGCAAACAGGTAAGATCACAGGCCAGCTGCCATTTTACGTGGCGGCTGGCCTGAATCTAACCTGTTTGCATTAGCAATAATTCTGTTCCAACGTCAAGCACTATAAGGGTTAAATTAAAAAGAAAGTGTGTACAATAGTTGTTTAACAAAAAGCAAAACGATGCTCCAGCTTGTTGTTTCGTCAACATGAATTTGATATTTTGATAAGGAGCGATGTGACCGTTTTAAGTGTTAAGATGTTAGGAGGGGACTTCAGCTTTTTGTCTTGCCTTTTTCTATCAAATGTTCTGTGCTGAGAAAAAAATCTAATTTTCCACGCAAAAGAATCCAAGACAAAGTTGGTAAATCCGGACTATATTCATAGTTTACAGAAGGTATTAGTCCGCACAGTGAAGGCGGAGGTGTATTGAGTAATTGGGCTCAGACCCCCGTTTGTGTATCGATAAAGTGCTGGCCCTCAAAAAGTGGTGTGTAAATTCAATGGACTAACGCGCTGAGAAACTTTAGTCCAAAAACAAAATAGCGAATTTATTTTACAACAATTGTTTGGTCTTATTGCAAAATCCTTTTGGAAATGTTCAGGTTTTTTTGGCGAGTTTTCATGCCAAACCTCTAACGTACCCTTTTCAGTGGCGCTGCGATGCTTAGAGACAGATGAAAAAAAAGTAGCTATTGAGGTGAAGAACACAGGGGCAGATCGCTATGTTTTCATCAACCATACAGCTTTCGTGGAGACCTCGTCCGGGTCAACAGGCTTCACAGACCCCCATGGGGATAACCTCCAGCTGTACTCTGCGTCCTTTATTATCTGTAATGGCTCTATCACTCCTACCAACGCCTCTTATCAACTAATCGATCTTCCAACGTTCGAGACGTCTTCATTGTGTGGCGAGTATGATTCGACGGAGGTAGGTCAATCTAAGTTAAAATAGACTTAACCCTTTCCCAAACATCAAATTTTAAAACTGTCTCAAATTAAAAGAGTTTGCAGACGACATTTCAAAATGTGACGAATTTGGAAAATGATATTTCGATAGGGTAGAAATCATTGTGAGAAAAGGAGACATTGCTCGTGATGAGCAATTTCTCCTTTTTTCCACAATGTTTTCCAGAGTCGTCTGTAACAAACTGGTCAAATGTCGTTACTGTTTGGTGATGGGTTATCATAAATATTATTATTATTATTATTATTATTATTATTATTATTATTATTAATATGATTATAAGTATTATTATCAAATAATAATTATTATTATTAAAGTTATTATTATTATTATCATAATTATAATTATCATTATTATTATTATTATTATTATTATTATTATTATTATTATCATTATTATTATTATTATTATTATTATTTTATTTTTTTTATTATTATTATTATTATTATTATTATTATTATTTTTATTATTATTATTATTATTATTATTATTATTATTATTATTATTATTATTATTATTATTATTATTATTGTTGTTGTTATTGTTATTGTTATTATTATTATTATTATTATTATTATTATTATTATTATTATTATTATTATTATTATTATTGTTGTTATTATTATTATTATTATTATTATTATTATTATTATTATTATTATTATTATTATTATTATAATTATTATTATTATTATTATTATTGTTATTATTATTATTATTATTATTATTATTATTATTATTATTATTATTATTATTATTATTATTATTATTATTATTATTAATTATTATTATTATTATTATTATTATTATTATTATTATTATTATTATTATTATTATTATTATTATTTTTATTCTTATTATTATTATTATTATTATTATTATTATTATTATTATTATTATTATTATTATTATTATTATTATTATTATTATTATTATTATTATTATTATTAATTATTATTATTATTATTGTTATTATTATTATTATTGTTATTATCATTATTATTATTGTTATTATTATTATTATTATTATTATTATTATTATTATTATTATTATTATTATTATTATTATTATTATTATTATTATTATTATTATTATTATTTTATTTTATTTTATTTTATTTTTTATTATTATTATTATTATTATTTATTTATTTTATTATTATTATTATTATTGTTATTATTATTATTATTATTATAATTGTTATTATTATTATTATTATTTTTATTCTTCTTATTATTATTATTATTATTTTTATTCTTATTATTACTATTATTATTATTATTATTATTATTATTATTATTATTATTATTATTATTATTATTATTATTATTATTATTATTATTATTATTATCATTTATTATTATTATTATTATTATTATTATTATTATTATTATTATTATTATTATTATTATTATTATTATTATTATTATTATTATTATTATTATTGTCATTATTATTATTATTAATATTATTATTATTATCATTTTTATCATTATTATCATTTTTATTATCATTATCACTATTATTTCTATTATGATTATTATTATTATTATTAGTAGTACTATTATTATTATTCGATTAATCATATGTTCAGTTGATATGCGGTAGGTTCTAAAAGGTGTGTCACGCTTTTGCATTAAAATGAATTAGTCCACTGTATAAACACGTTGAAGAATAAAATACGATTCAACTTTGCTTCAATTGACTTTTTTTCAGTGCCGATCATAAACCAGCATTAACAGGAGCTATTGTGTAGTTTAAAAGAAATTAATGTTTATCTTTTGTATTTCCTTACATCTGTGAATAAATACTTTTATATTTTCTTTCATTACATTCAGCCAAATATAAATCATTTATACAGTAATCTTTTACTACGGGTAAAAGGAAAACAGAACGATTAAGTGTAGTAGTGTCCGGAACGGGCCACAGTTTTATTAGCAATGTACTATCTCGCTCAGGATTCCAAACATATAACATATTACCAATTGACTACGGCAATATAATGTGTCCATGCATTTATGCATTATTAATATGAAAAACACAATAAGCAATCATAGACACTGATTGCTGAATAACTGTCCTTGGAATCCTCTTCTAAACCAACTCCACCCATACCACGCAGTATTCTTGTCGAATTAGTTATCGGCAACAACAGGTAATCGCTACTTCTGAAACAGACAATCAGTAGTTATGCATTGGGAACGAGTAATTGTTTTTCCGTGGTTAATGAGAACCATTGGTTTTGCTCTGTACACCAAGCCGGTAATGCAAATGGAGGATGAACACCTCCCAGACAAATGGAACTTGTCTTTAATTTCTGAATAGTTTGGGCGGTAGGGAGGGCATCTGTACTATAGCCCGCTCTGAACGTCGATGACCAATAAACCCGCGCTAGCGGTATATATATGACCATACATTCCGGAAACACCCGAACGTATCCGTAATGAAAACGGATATTTCCGTAACAACCGAGTAAACGAACCTCACATAAATATATTTAAGATATTAGGTTGTCAATTAAAGGACTTTGAATTGTACTGTCAGTTGTGTGATTTCTTATGTAAAATGCAACGAACCTAGCATTAGAACCATTAACCCTTTCCCAAACAATAACGACATTCGACGACTTTGTTGCAGACGACAATAGAAAACATTGTTGGAAAAGGAGAAATTGCTCGTAACGAGCAATTCTTCCTTTTCCCACAAGGTTTTCTGCTCTTTCCGAAGACTATTGTTCAATTTCATCACATTTTGAAATGTCGTCTGCAAACTCTTTCAATTTGGGACAGTCGCAGATTTGTTGTATGGGAAAGAGTTAAGACAACACAATCACATCCAATCAGTAAAAATCACTGTTGCTCATTGATCGATTCATTTTGTTGAGTGTGATATCAATATATTCAATTCAATTCAATTTTTATTCAGCATAAAATAGCACAACGCATACTTATAGCCATAACAAAAATAATGCATACATTTTAACACATGCATAGACAGTAACATATCGGTAAGGATTTTCAAGAGAAGTACAAGATAAAATGTTAATACCGCTATACTTTTTATTTGTAAAAGAGAACAGAGTAGTCAGGACACAGTAGGAGGATATGTCTATTTAAAAGGAAATAATTCTATCAATTTTGTTCAAAGGAATTTGATTTTAGTCCTTTTTTTCTTAGACGTGACTATCCTGAATTGAAACATAACAATTTGAGTGCAAAAATACATGAATTCAATCAAGGATTCAGCCCATTCCTGTGGGAAGTCTTTAACATATATTCAATGTAAATAGGCATTAACAGACAAAATAACGGGTTCTTATTTAAAAAATAAGAATATTTGTCAAATGAAACGTTGCTCATCACGAGTATATTTTCTTGTCACAGTACTTAAAATAGATAGTCGTATCCTCTATGTTATTATATAGTCTCTATTTCCATGAATGCTCTACACGTAAAATAGCTACATGTTCAGTAGTATTGCTAAAACTATGTTTGTTGTGTTGAGAAGGCCAATTGTCGAGTCAATCTACACAGTCCTAGCCTAGTACTGGTGCATCCAGGAAAGCTGACACAAAACCGAAAATTGTTATTACTGACGCACTGACGTAGAGGACCCGTATGGAACCTGTGTCAGCTACATAATACAAGTACAAATCTGCCGGTGTGATTAAATGTCTACAAACCGGACAGTTTTCGCTTTTCAAGAAAAATGTACAGGAATGGGGAACTAAAAGTCGGGTTTACGAAAGTTATTGAAGCAAATGAATAAGCGTCCTACTCAAATCAGTATAACTATATTTTAATGTACAAGTATCAATATTACGCTACGTTATTTTGTATGCATATAATACAATTAAAGCATGACAACAAACGTATATGAACATCTATGTCAGCTAAAGACCTCGTGGTATTTAATTCCTTATTTAGGTCTTACAAATATTTGTTTTTGAAATAAAGATATTCAGAAAACATTAAAATATGTACCGTTCTTTTTTTTTTACAAAAAAAGATGAATTTAGCTATATTTGTTAATATTGTTTCAAGAGATAATTCAATACATTTTTTTATGTTAACGGCCAGATACATATTTATATTCTATCCATCACAATTGTATGATATACACATTCCAAAAAACACTAAATTGACCCTATATGAAGAGGTCTGAGCTAAAATTACTTTGATAGGAAGCGTTTTAAACGTGTACCGTAATAATTAAGTATTACTTTAACCAGCTTGAAGCATAATATTTAAGGTAAATTATGTTTTATGGGCAAAAAGCCTGGATAACACACTACACACGTGATTAATAATTCACTTGATTGATTGATTGATTGATTGATTGATTGATTGATTGATTGATTGATTGATTGATTGATTGATTGATTGATTGATTGATTGATTGATTGATTGATTGATTGATTGATTGATTGATTGATTTACTCTTTTTTCAGAATACCTTTAAGTTTGTGCTTGTCCTATACAATAGTGCCACTGGTTTTAACGTTACGACATACAAGAGTCAGATTTACGTGGGGCATTGCGACTTTGACGATCTACCACAGTTTGTTAATGTGACTCAAAAAGTCGGGTAAGTCTTGCTTTTAATTAGGGCTTGTTTGTATTCCATTTACGACTGATAGTTTACCACAGTATGTTACTGTGACTCAAAAAGTCGTGTTACTTCGTTTCAATTAGGGCTTGTTTGTATTCCATCTGAAATTGATAATTTACCACAGTATATTACTGTGACTCAAAAAGTCGTGTTAGTTTTCGTTTTAATTAGGGCTTGTTTGTATTCCATCTGAAATTGATAATTTACCACAGTATGTTACTGTGACTCAAAAAGTATTGTACGTTTTTGTTTTGATTAGGGCTTGTTTGTATCCCATTTACAACTGATAATTTACCACAGTATGTTACTGTGACTCAAAAATTCGGGTAAGTTTTCATTTTGATAAGGGCTTGTTTGTATACCATCTGAAACTGATAATTTACCACAGTATGTTACTGTGACTCAAAAAGTATTGTACGTTTTTGTTTTAATTAGGGCTTGTTTGTATCCCATTTACAACTGATAATTTACCACAGTATGTTACTGTGACTCAAAAAATCGGGTAAGTTTTCGTTTTAATTAGGGCTTGTTTGTATTCCATTTGCAACTGATAATTTACCACAGTATGTTACTGTGACTCAAAAAGTCGGGTAAGTTTTTGTTTTGATTAGTGCTTGTTTGTAATCCATTTGCAACTGATAATTTACCATAGTATGTTACTGTGACTCAAAAAGTCGGGTAAGTTTTCGTTTTAATTAGGGCTTGTTTGTATTCCATCTGAAACTGATAATTTACCACAGTATGTTACTGTGACTCATAAAGTCGTGTAAGGTTTTTGTTTTGATTAGGGCTTGTTTGTATTCCATTTGCAACTGGCTCTGTTTTTGTAAAACAGCTTAAACATATATACTTTACATCAAAACTGATTTATTTCAACAACAACAAAAAAGATGAAAATCGGGACATATATCATGATAAAAATGCCATTCAAAAAAACGTAATTAAAAATGTCAAACGTATATAACTATGATGGCCTTCCGAAAAGGGAAGGGAGTCCTGATAGACTGTCAGAAAACCAAGAATGTGAAAGAACGTTACGATACGAATGGTAGAGCAACAAACCGATCAAAGAGTCTCGGAGAGACACAATCACAAGGCACTTTTGTTCGCTGATCGGCCGTGCTGTCTGTAAATTGACCTCATGTTCCCTACAACATATGCACCAGGTTCTCAGGTTTGCATAAATCTTTCACGAACGTACCAATGAAAACACATATTAAAATACTTGTTCAACCACAATCAACAAAACCAAAAACACTGATTGGACGATATAAAATGTATTTTAGCGAAGTTTCTTCGACGTCGATTGCACCTAGAACTGGACGAACACTCAAGCTGTCCTATTGGAGCGATAGAAACATGAGCAATTCCCCCGAGGAGTTTGTTATGGGGACCACCGTAAAACTGGGTCGATTCATTTACATCGCACTCTGTTTCGAGCCTGGAACCCCCTATGCCAGTAAGTTTAAGACGTTTTATAACCTTTAACTCATATTTATATCGTAACGAACCGAGCAAATGAACCTCTCATAGACACAAACACATCCGATCATTGAAAAATACTGCCGTACATTGAGCGGTTGTGTTGTCGGTATATATATACCAGCATGTTCTCTCAAACAATGCATTATGTTCCTAATTTGCATAAACGTTCAACGAACGTAACAATATACACATGCCCTTATTCCCCTACACAAACATGCATGACCTACAAGCAATATACACAAAAAGGAAAACTCAAAGACCTTTTTCCTTACCATCCCTATTCCCATACAAAATACCAAAATCCTTATTCCTTACCACCACTATTCACATACACAAGATAAAATGGCCTTATTCCTTACCACACTTATTCACATACAAAATACCCAAAGACTTTATTCCTTACCACCCTTATTCACATACAAAATACCCAAAGACCTTATTCCTTACCACCACTATTCACATACAAAAGACCCAAAGACCTTATTCCTTACCACCACTATTCACATACAAATGACTCAAAGACCTTATTCCTTACCACTCTATTCACATACAAAAGACCAAAAGACCTTATTCCTTACCACCACTATTCACATACAAAAGACCCAAAGACCTTATTCCTTACCACCACTATTCACATACAAAATACCCAAAGACCTTATTCCTTACCACCACTATTCACATACAAAATACCCAAAGACCTTATTCCTTACCACCACTATTCACATACAAAAGACCCAAAGACTTTATTCCTTACCATCCCTATTCACATACAAAATACCCAAAGACCTTATTCCTTACCACTCTATTCACATACAAAAGACTCAAAGACCTTATTCCTTACCATCCCTATTCACATACGAAAGACCCAAAGACCTTATTCCTTACCACTCTATTCACATACAAAAGACCCAAAGACCTTATTCCTTACCACCACTATTCACATACAAAAGACCCAAAGACCTTATTCCTTACCACCCCCTTTCACATACAAAAAATACCAAAGACCTTATCCCTTACCATCCGTATTCACATACAAAATACCCAAAGACCTTATTCCTTACCACCACCTTTCACATACAAAATACTCTAAGACCTTATTCCTTACCACCCCTATTCACATACGAAAGACCCAAAGACCTTATTCCTTACCACTCTATTCACATACAAAATACCCAAAGACCTTATTCCTTACAACCACTATTCACATACAAAATACCCAAAGACCTTATTCCTTACCACCACTATTCACATACAAAACACCCAAAGACCTTATTCCTTACCATCCCTATTCACATACAAAATACCCAAAGACCAAATTCCTTACCACTCTATTCACATACAAAAGACCCAAAGACCTTATTTCTTACCACCACTATTCACATACAAAATACCCAAAGACCTTATTACTTACCACCACTATTCACATACAAAATACCCAAAGACCTTATTCCTTACCACCACTATTCACATACAAAATACCCAAAGACCTTATTCCTTACCATCCCTGTTCACATACAAAATACCCAAAGACCTTATTCCTTATCACCACTATTCACATACAAAATACTCTAAGACCTTATTCCTTACCACCCCTATTCGCATACAAAATACCCAAAGACCTTATTCCTTACCACCACTATTCACATACAAAATACCCAAAGACCTTATTCCTTACCATCCCTGTTCACACACAAAATATCCAAAGACCTTATTCCTTACCACCACTATTCACATACAAAATACCCAAAGACCTTATTCCTTACCACCACTATTCACATACAAAATACTCTAAGACCTTATTCCTTACCACCCCTATTAACATACAAAAGACCCAAAGACCTTATTCCTTACCACCACTATTCACATACAAAATACTCTAAGACCTTATTCCTTACCACCCCTATTCACATACAAAAGACTCAAAGACTTTATTCCTTACCACCACCTTTCACATACGAAAAACCCAAAGACCTTATTCCTTACCACCCGTATTCACATATAAAAAAGACCCAAATACCTCATTCCTTACCATCCCTATTCACATACAAAAAACCCAAAGACCTTATTCCTTACCACCACTATTCACATACAAAAGACCCAAAGACCTTATTCCTTACCACCACTATTCATATACAAAATACCCAAATACCTTATTCCTTACCACCCTTATTCACATACAAAATACCCAAAGACCTTATTCCTTACCACCACTTTTCACATACAAAAGACTCAAAGACCTTATTCCTTACCATCCCTATTCACATACAAAATACCCAAAGACCTTATTCCTTACCACTCTATTCACATACAAAAGACCCAAAGACCTCATTCCTTACCATCCCTATTCACATACAAAAAACCCAAAGACCTTATTCCTTACCACCACTATTCACATACAAAAGACTCAAAGACCTTATTCCTTACCATCCCTATTCACATACAAAATACCCAAAGACCTTATTCCTTACCACTCTATTCACAAACAAAAGACCCAAAGACCTTTTTCCTTACCACCACTATTCACATACAAAATACCCAAAGACCTTATTCCTTACCACCACTATTCACATACAAAATACCCAAATACCTTATTCCTTACCACCACTATTCACATACAAAATACCCAAAGACCTTATTCCTTACCATCCCTGTTCACATACAAAATACCCAAAGACCTTATTCCTTACCACCACTATTCACATACAAAATACTCTAAGACCTTATTCCTTACCACCCCTATTCACATACAAAAGACCCAAAGACCTTATTCCTTACCACCACTATTCACATACAAAATACTCTAAGACCTTTTTCCCTACCACCCCTATTCACATACAAAAGACTCAAAGACTTTATTCCTTACCACCTCCTTTCACATACAAAAAACCCAAAGACCTTATTCCTTACCATCCGTATTCACATATAAAAAAGACCCAAATACCTCATTCCTTACCATCCCTATTCACATACAAAAGACCAAAATACCTTATTCCTTACCACCACTTTTTACATACAAAATACCCAAAGACCTTATTCCTTACACTTAAGACCTTATTCCTTACCACCCCTATTCAAATAATAAAGACTCAAAGACCTTTTTCCTTACCACCCCTATTCACATACAAAAGACCCAAATACCTTATTCCTTACACTTAAGACCTTATTCCTTACCACCCCTACTCAAATAATAAAGACCCAAAGACATTTTTCCTTACCACCATCATTCAAATAATAAAGACCCAAAGACCTTTTTCCTTACAACCCCTATTCACATACAAAAGACCCAAAGACTTTATTTCCTACCACCCCTATTCAAATAATAAAGACCCAAAGACCTTATTCCTTACCACCACTTTCCACATACAAAATACCCGAAGACCTTATTCCTTACACTTAAGACCTTATTTCTTACCACAACTATTCACACACAAAATACCCAAAGACCTTATTCCTTACAACACCTATTCACATACAAAAAAAACAAAAGACCTTTTTCCCTAACCACCACTATTCACACAAAAAATACCCAAAGATCCTATAACTTACCACCCCTATTCACATACAAAATACCCAAAGATCCTATAACTTACCACCCATAGTCACATACAAAATACCCAAAGACCTTACCCACTACATACATATGAGCTACTACCCCTTAACACATACATACGAGCTTATTCCATACATTCACCTACGTCATTACAATACAGAGTTTAAACGTATAACTCTTATATACATACATACTGCCTTACTTAAGTATTGACGTTTCATCCATTTTAAACACTTAAGTTTTCATGTTTCATCCTGTTCAAACACTTAAGTTTTCATGTTCCATCCATTTCAAACACTTAAGTTTTCATGTTTCATCCATTCCAAACACTTAAGTATTGACGTTTCATCCATTTAAAACAGTTAAGTTTTCATGTTTCATCCATTTCAAACTCTTAAGTATTGACATTTCATCCATTTTAAACACTTAAGTTTTCATGTTTCATCCATTTCAAACTCTTAAGTTTTCATGTTTCATCCATTTCAAACTCTTAAGTATTGACGTTTCATCCATTTAAAACACTTAAGTTTTCATGTTTCATCCATTTCAAACACTTACGTATTGATGTTTCATCGATTTCAAACACTTAAGTATTGACGTTTCGTCCATTTTAAACAGTTTAGTTTTGATGTGTTATCCATTCAAAACATTTCAGTATTGATGTTTCATCGATTCAAACACTTAAGTATTGATGTTTCATCCATGTCAAACACTTATGTATTGATGTTTCGTCGATTTTAAACAGAGAATGCAGATCCCTATGGTGTGTATGGCTATGACTGCACGTTGGCAAACAATCCAACCTTTGACAACACTGGAAACAACAGACGCATGTCCATTATAAACTCAGCCGGGTGAGTGCAGCGTCCAATTCATCTAGTTGTTGATATCGCAAAGTTCATTTTTGAAGTTGGGTTCATAAATGGAAACAGCATTTGGAACAACAGACGTCCATGATTAACACAGTTTGTGGCAACTTAGATGTTCTGACACATACTGAATCAATTTTGCATTAAGTACCTATTTCTTTATCATATGATAAACAGCAATATAGAATCTGTTTTGCTTCAACTACATGTTATTTTTAGTTGCAAATTGTATCATGAGTGAAGAACCATCTTTACAACATTTTTTTTTAATTTGAAATAAATTCAAATTTACTTTCAAGGTGCCCAGCTACCTCGAGTCCGTTGAATGAAGGCTTTCAGGAGTTTTCTGTGACTCCAACATTAACGGGGGGAAGGTTCTGCGTTACGACTGCCGGGTTTAAGGCGTTTAGGTGGAAGATCGGGGAGAAGAAGCTTTACCTGAGATGTAAAGCCGACTTCTGTAGAAACACTCAGCTGTACCCTTACTCCAGATGCAAGGACGTAAGTTAAAACAAAATCGAGTTTTTTAATGTGTGTTAAACCACAAAGCCATTTACAAGTAAGTAAGTTAAAACAAATTCGAGTTTTTGTTGTGTGTTAAACGCCATACTGCAGATGCAAGGACGTTAGTTAAAACAAAAAACGAGTTTTTAATGTATGTAAAACGCCATACTCCAGATGCAAGGACGTAAGTTAAAACAAAAAACGAGTTTTAAATGTGTGTTAAACGCCACACTGCAGATGCAAGGGCGTTAGTTAAAACAAAATCGAGTTTTTAATGTGTGTAATACGCCAAATTGAAAATTTCTCTGTGTGTACGGCAAAATGATATTAAAATGTCATACTTTTCGCTAACTTTAAACTTTTGTCCTGTATGACAAAATGCTATTGAATTCATTTATCTTAATCCGATTTTGAAAAGACTCCGTACGTCAAGATGATATCGAATTTAATGCTGGTTTTAACATGGTTTTAACATTTTGTCTTTAAGTCAAAATGTATCAAATTCATTCATCTAACACTGGTTTTAAGTCAATGAATCTGTAATTCAAAAGGATATATCAATCTTTTTACCTGAAACTGATTTTGTACTTGTTTTCTGTGAAGTCGAAATGATAATTATTGAATTCATTTCGTTACGCTGACACCGATTTCAAGTGAAAAAAATCGGTAGTCAAAAGGAAATCAGTCAAACAAAAATGAAACATCGCTTTTTCTAACGCTGACATTGGACTTATTCAGAAAGTCATAATCATTAGTGTTTGTCTAACCCTGGTCATTAGAACATTTCCATAAGCCATGATTGATTAATGTTTAAACGTCGATTTTTATGATTTTTCAGAAAAATGTTTTTTTACCGATATCATCCAACGCTGATTTAGTAATTCTTCTGTCATGTCGCTGCAAATGTTCAGTAGCTTATGCTTATTTGAGAACTGCTTCTACTAGGCTAGGAAATAACTATTTTGCACACTCCCTTACAAGCATGAATGCTCACTTTATCAAACGAAATAACGGGATTTCAGCAACTTAGCAGTAAACAAATTGCTGTAGTGAAAATGATTAGTAATGTCAATTATCTAAGGTTGATTACTCCCAGAGCACAAATCTCTGAGTTAGTCCCTTAATATGGCTTTGTTGTACTTTAGTCCTGCGGTAACACCATCGTAGATGCTAACACGACCGATGTTGGGCAAGATCGTAAAAGACGAGAGGTCGGCGATGCTATCGAAGACGTTTACCTTGTTGTAGATGTTGTTGGAGACAACGATGAGAATAGTAAGCTCTTTTTTGGAGGAATATACGCCCTTTTGGGGGGATTTAATGCCCTCTGTTTTGGTGGGGGGGGGGGATAATGCCCTCTTTTCGGGTTGGTTTAACACTCTCTTTTGGGGGATTTTATGCCTTTTGGGGGATAAACGCCCCTTGGGTAGGTGTAATGCCCTTTTGTGGATTTAACACCTTCTCAGGGGGGGGGGGGTTAACATCTTATTGGGAATTTGACACCAATAGTTGGAATTATTTTAACCCTTTATCTTCCTTAAGATAATCGTTGAAATACATGTTCAGGTTACTAAACAACATGTTTGTTCTTGTTTCAGCCAACATGGAGATGTGTGCGGATCCAGTCATGGCCAAGACCGTCATCGGGTCACTCGTCGCCTTGTTGATCTTGTCGACCATTATGGCAGTTATCCTTTTCTTTGTGGTAAGTTGAACACTTTTGTTCATTACTGTATCAGTATCTGTATGTGTGTTTATACTGTCAACATTGAAATTTACGGACCGATATCAGGGTGCCGTATAACATTTTTATATCTGACACTAACTAACGTTATACCAAACATTTACGTGACAAAACATGACGTCATGACATATGACGCCATATGTGTATCATTCTCTACTTGTTTCCAGTCTTTTTTTTCCTTTTTTTCGTATTTTGTTGTGAATTTTCTTGTTTATAAAAATCCATAAAGGTAATAGGATAACTCTGATAGATAAAAGTCTTTGGAAAGAGAAACGAAAAGATCTCGGGCTCGGGTCGGGATAATTATACGATTCGCCTTCGGCTCACCGGATGATATTCCTACGCCATGTCTAATAACATTTCCGATTCACGACACCAACCATCTATTCTCTATACGTAGGGGGACCATATCTGGTATAATTCTACGGGAAGAAGAAGTTGGAAGCTCGCTCTACTAGAAATTCTGGAGCTCTTTTGTAGTGGCAAGCACAATTGGTGGCAAGCACAATTGAATCATCCAGCTTGTTCAAGTTTGCTAGTGTAATTACTAAGAAAGATTGTTTTAATTGCTCTGTGTGTGCGGTATTGGTTTTGAAGGCACGAGTATTATTTGTTGCTTTTATGAAGTTCGTATTTACGTAGTCACTAAGTTCTTTGGCTTTAATAAGCTGTTCTTTGGTCATCTTAGTCAGGTGTGTTTATCAGGGTCCATTGTTTGCACCATACCTCCTGCTTTCTTGTTTAATTGGGGCGATATTTACTTATTTACTTGCCAACAATACTAATTCAATAACATTGCCATCAGGTTTTATTTCCTTGAATAGGGATGATGCCTATGTCTGTTTATTTTTGGTAATTCTAGCGCTGAATTTGCTGAAATTGGAAACCAAAAAGCTGGTATGACTTTGAACATTTGGGATAACTGCATGATTTTAAAGAATTTTCCAATTTGGAAGGTGTATTTTAAAGGCTATGTTATATAACAAGAAAACTCTGTCCATATTCGACTCATATTCGGTGAAGGAAGATTTCAGTCGTTATTGCAACACGGTATACTGTTCGATTGGTGAAGATTCAAAGTCTATAAAGGCTTACTTTTTTTGGTAGATCTCAAGTCGAATACATTGCGTTTTCCTATCAATTTAGATAGTATTTCAATCATTATTGCAATATCCGAATACAATTAGACAATGTGAACCATAAGCATTATTAGCTCTTTCGATTGTTGCTTTTAGCCAACATGTTACCTGGTCATTCTGTTAACGAAAGCGTGAACCTTTGTTTTTCTATGTTCCTCTAAAATCAGTTTCGGCTTTATTATTTTCCAACAGAGTAAGTTTTATTTTATAATGAAAAAGATATGCAGTGAACTGTCTTCTTAAGCCTTTACCAAACGATAACGACATTTGACCACCTTGTTGCAGACGACTCTGGAAAACATTGTGGAAAAAGAATGAATTGTTCATAGCGATCAATTTCTCATTTTCCCACAATGTTTTCTACTCTACCGGATTATAACTTTCCAATTGTATCATATTTTGAAATGTCGTCTGCAAACTCATCCAATTTTGGACAGTCGAAGATTTGGCGTTTGGTAAAGGGTTAAGGATAGGACTAAAACAACAGAAATACTTAAGTTAGACAAATATCGTTGCCGTCCTTCTTTTAATAACATCGTTTACCGTTTGGTACAGGATAAATAGAGAAATGATGGTTGGTGTCGTGAATCGGAAATGTAATTGGGCAAGGCTTAGGAATATTATCCGGTGAGCCGAAGGCGAAACTGATAATAATCCGAAGCCGAGCCCGATAACTTTTCTCATTCAAAGACACCAACCATCTATTCTATTTATCCTGTTGCCTTTATGTATTCGTTCAAACAAACAAGATGTTACTATAGCATGAGAAAAAAGGAAAAAATAAGTAGAAAATGATGTAAACATGACGTCATGACGATTTTATGACGCCATGGTGTTCTTATGACGTCATGATTCGTCACGTGCATGTGTTATATGGTTAATGCCGGATATCACAAATGTTATACGGTTATTATTTGTCCCAAAATAACGCTAGTGACAGGATGAAAGGCCTTATACAGAGAACGGGATGTGTATATGATGTTAATATGGTTTATTTTTCTTTAATACAGTTACAGTCGAAGAGGAAGTAAAAGATGCAAATCCAACTCGCGGATGAGGTTTTCTATGGCGACCATTGCTATGTAACCTGTTACAAGAATACCATCATAACTGTTGTGGTCGGATCATTCCAGTAAATGTACCAGTTTGAATAAACAACGAATAAATAAACATTTTAACGAACATCTTTCTTCTATTACAAATGTATGAGTTGAATAATTTTGCATTGTTTTCTTCTGACCATGCTTTGTCATGTTGGGCCTGGGAATGGTGTTGTTTCTTTTTAAATAAGGCTCCGGCCCAGGATTCAAAGCATTATCTGATTTGTATATTGCGTATGAATATATTATTCTATTGTTATTATCAACGTTCACAGTCTATCCGTATTCATTTAGCCAATCACATGGATGAGTCTTGTCTAAAACGCATGCATTGACACAAACAAATACATGTCCATTCTAAGGCAATGTTTGCGCATGCGTTAAAAACGAAATCAATCGGGCTAAATAATGTCTTTCGTAAAAGGTTAAGCCAGCAGTTCCATTTTTTTTTAACAACTTAATTCATGTTCATATGAATAGCATTGATAAGAGCTCGAACTATTTCTATAAATAGATCTGGTCATGCTGTATACGTTAAGTACGTGTTGATACTTGTGGCCTGTACTTCGAAACAAACTTTGTCAACTGTTTTTTTTTGTCTAACCTCAATACAAAAATGACTTTTCTTTAATGCACTTCTCATGTACAATTATAGTCTATTGAAAAAGCATGTAGTGTTGGTTGTATTTTTTTCCATATATCAATAACCATATATTCATTCATTCATTCATTTATTTATACATTCGTTCGTAAATTCGTTAATTAATTTATTAATTCGTGTTTTCGTTTGTTCGTTTGTTCGTTCGTTCGTTCGTTCGTTCGTTCGTTCGTTCGTTCGTTCGTTAGTTCGTTCGTCCGTTCGTTCGTTCGTTCATTCATTCATTCATTCATTCATTCATTCATTCAGTCCTGTCGATGAAGTAATTCGATTTTCCTCGAATCATTTCTTAATAATGTTACAGGTAATATATGCACTAGCGAGGACAAACCACGTCGTCACTTGTGATTACTTCATTGACAAGCCTAATAGGCGCCATGATCTTAATTATTTCCTATGGATACTCCCAGACGTTTAAAGGTCCTTGTTCACAGAAGAGAAAATTTAAAAGTCAAAACAAAATGTCGTTGAAACAAAACAGTCTTTCTATTGATGTTTGATATACAATTGAACGTAACTATTGAAAGCATACTTGATACAGAAGCGTTCATTTATCGAACAATGACCAGTTTATATGCGATAAATCTCAAAAGCGATGTCACGCTTTTGGATTGAAATAAACGTTAATTCACTGTTTTCACACTTAAAAAGAATTAAAATCGATTTCAACTTGCGTCCAGCGACTATTCTTTAGCGTGCATCATACACCAGTAAAGCTATAGTGCAGTTTTATTGACAATTATTGACTTAATTATTGGCTTCCAAATTTCCTCATATCTGTGAATAATCCCTTTTATGAGTACAATGTATTGTTCACCAACATTCACCGTCTGTTGACCT
>OX401421.1:21178293-21293220 GCA_947846245.1 Cerastoderma edule
GATAGTAGACGAAATTCCACGTCGCGAGCAGTTTTCTCTTTTTCCACAATGGTTTTTATTTAACACAACCAGTCAACACAACATAAAGGCGTCTATGTTCCATTATTTATTATCTACCCTCTTTTGTTACCATTGCGATTTTGACAACGACAGTTTTCCCTTTAACCCTTTCCCAAACAATAACGAAATTTGACCACTTTGTTGCAGACGTCTTAAGAAAACATTGTGGGAAAATGGGAAATTGCTCGTGACGAGCAATTTCTCCTTTTCCCACAATGTTTTCTACCCTATTAAAAGAAATATTTTATCAATTTCATCACATTTTGAAATTTCGTCAGCAAACTCTTTCAATTTGGGGCAGTCTTAAATGTGGCGTTTGGTAAAGGGTTAAGAGGTTATGAGATGAGCTGTGTTTAAGTTCAATATGGGAAATATAAAGAAAAATATAGCCAATCACTATTGATACAAAACGAAAAAACGAAGAGGGTAAGGGTTAACGAATATCTTCTTAACCTTCTCAGGCGTTACAATTCAAGCACAATATACTTTGTACATGTATAACACCCCGATGAATTTGTCTTTAATCTTGACATAAGAGTACGAATCCTCCTCTAACGTATTACCATGGGATCCTGTGTGGCCCAGTGATAAAGGCGGTGGACTTATAGCTCTGGGGTCCCGGGTTTCGCAGGAGGGTCCTTAGGACTTACAACCTCTAGCTAGGTACTAGGGCATAGCCGTTATATAACTAAAATTGTTGACACAACGTTAAACCACGTGAAACTACGGGTGCTCATACAATCGATCTAGCGAATGCGAGATTTAAAAAATAGCGACAATGTGTCGTTGTTGTTGTTGTAGTTGTTGTAGTTATTGTTGGTGTTGGTTGTGGTGGTGGTGGTGTTGTTGTTGCATCAAGAGAAAGAATCCCTTGTCATTTGTAATGTCTTTTATCTTTTCATGTTCTACAATATTCGTAAAACGTTGTTATCAATTTGAACCATCCAAACAACCTCGCACAATGTAAACGAAAGCGATTTCACAATATTTAAAGGTGTCTGTTCATAGATGAGAACATTTGAAAGACACTATAAAATGTCGTTAAACTGTTTTTATTGTTGTTTGATATACAAGTAAAAGTAGCTATTGAAAGCATAATTAATTCAGGAAGCGTCAATTTGTCTAGGTATGTACAGTTTATATGCAGTACTTCCCAAAGCGATGTCATATGTTCTATTTAAGATTCCTGTCAATTCATTGCATACTTACTTAAAAGAATTGAAAACGATTTGACTTTAACCATCAGAAGTATGCTCCCTTATTCAACACAATGCCCTCATGTTGTTTTTCCGACTGTTTAAAATTGAGAGCTATTAAAGACGCCTATCTAGATGAAGAAAAAAAGAGGCTCATTGTGAGAAGGGAAAATGGGTCGAAATCATTGTGACTAAAGGAGCAATCATCCATAGAGTGATTTTACCGTTTGAGTCAATGGGCGCTTTTTACACTGTATAACAGATACCTGCGATTTCTTTAAAATTATTCAGTTTGTCCCCAAAAACAGAGTTTACCTCAGCAATTTTCTTTACCCTTTGATTGTTCCCATAATTACCAAATTTAATTATATTAAAAAGGGTGTCGAATTTTCCCCTCAGAGTAGAATTAAAAATCAGTGATTTATTCTATCTTCTTCTTGTTTTGTTCAAATCACACATGTATAAAGACATGTTCGAAGTGAATCGACACTGTATTGGATATACATGTATCTCATTTTACAATGATATTCGGCTCTCAAATTTTGTATAAATGTGCTGATGTATTGAATTGATGCTGGCCCAATTGCAGTGCGAACTTCATCGAACTTGTGAGTGTGTTTTAAGTGTTCTTTACCTGGTAAACATAAGTTGTTTTATTGAGTATATAAGAACCTTAATAATCGCCTATAAATCGTCTTATCTTTAAACGCATTACTTTAACTTGTGTACATATTAGTAAGGTTAATTGCTGTGTCAAGTTTTCGCGATTTTTATTTTATTATGGTGATATTTCTCTCGCCCTTTGAAATTCCTCAGTTCTCAGATGGTATATTGGACTCGGATTTTATCTCGGTTTCAACTTAATTAGAGATACATCGATGCAAGCGTTCGTTTTTAATTGGGCATTTTTCCCAATTTAATATTTCCAAGATGACATTTCTCTCGCCCTTTGAAATTCCTCAGTTCTCAGATAGTATGTTGGACTCGGGGGTTTTATCTTGGTTTCAACTTAATTGAAGCCATATCTACTATTGACTAACAATCATTCGAACATAAGCATAATTAATCCGGATATTTTTATATTATATGTCCGGTACCGTTAAACTAACTCTTTCCCAATCAAATCAACTGACCATTTCTCCCAATAGAAATTTTCTAAGATTACTGAAAAGTGAATCAATGAACCAAATATATGTCTTAAAACAGCAGATACTTTTTGAAAAAGCTTAAACGATCGCCAACAACTTCCTCAAGGAAGGACTAGTTTGTTTTAATTCAGCCATGCCTGAGAAATTCCCAATATTAGAGAGAAATTGACTTGACTTTTCATAATCATTCCGGTGACGGACCAATAACCAAAATTTGAAGAAAAAACCCGCTGTAATATGTGCTGAGAGACATAAATATTGTAGCAAAGACTTCATTTAACGTCTAGACGGGTCTCAAACTCTGGTGCCTCGGTTCCAAGTCCGACACGAGTCCGACTGAGCATTCGATGTTCTGTCGAGTAGAGCTGTTCAGTCGTTACTCGATCTTAAGTTTAACGTCAAGCAAAATACTCTCACAGCTACACTGTGAAGACTCTTAAAGGCGCTTGTTCAAAGTCGTTGAAAAAATACGGTCTTTTGCCTTTTGCTATAACATTTAATGAAAATAAAGCCAATAAAGTAAATCGCATTTATAAGAAGGGGTCATCGATCTTCGAAACTAAAGTCACAATAGATCCGAAAAAACAAGTTGAGAACGATGAAATCCAATATAACAAACTGAAAAAAATGTTGAAAACGATTAAATTCAATACAATTATTTATTTATTTGTTATGATATTATCTCGGAGAGCCTCTGAAATATTAATGCAGGATTCCTATGATGCGTGGAAAGCGCACAAAGAGCTGAATAGATACCGTGCCTTCCATCGAGAAATCGAATCATACCGTTGTCGTTAGTCGAATTCAGTATATGCCACAATGTACCTCTAATTCCGGTAAATCGTATGAACCATTCGCACGATTTACAGGATCGTATGTATTTACCGGAATCTACCAAACTCAACTTGAGACTTTTTGGCATTGAAACAAAACTATTTATACACTCATGTTTCTGCGGCAGATGACTTATAAGACGACTGTGTGACATGAAGGCTAAAGATTGATTTCAGCAAAAACAACTACATGTATTTCTGTCTCAATTGGTTTTGCCAATTATTTCATAACACGGTTTTACACCAAGAACAATAGGGCCAGGTACAAAATAAGAATAGCAAAAAATATGCCCCGAGAGCTGGATGAAATATACACAACCAGAACTCTCACTTAGTGTTTGAGTCAATAACTGCATGAAAAGCTTGGATCTAGGTTTGATTCAAGACGTTGTCACATCCTTCACATTTGTGGAGGACTTATTGTAGTTTTGCACTGAGCCTTCGTAATCTGTGCTTTGCCACAAATCGATACGAAATTAATAACTTCGCAACCTGGTTGTTTATTACAAGATTATCGCGGAGCAATTGACAACTGCGATATTTGCAACAAATAAAACCAGCGACTGGTTGACATCGTTTGTAAAGGTCTGGGGTTAACTGATATTTTCAACATGTTGTTCAGTTATACGTACTGTAGTGTATCTATATCTCGAACTTTTGATTGTCGAATTCTTCTATATGTCGAAGTAAATACGGGTCCGGAATTGGTTGCACTTTATTTCTATGTTGTTATTTTACAGACATCTATATATCGAACTCTCTCTTAGTCGAACAATTTCACGGAGTCCTTCAGCTTCGAGGTGTGTTGTAGGTTTAAATGGAAATTCTCGAAAATGCGCGTGAAAAAGTTTCTGCATTGCAGTGAAGCTTCATGTTTAAAGAGATTTGTCCTGAATGCTATTCTGGGGCCACTCTTTCTGTCTTGTTTTGGTATATTTCGACATCAAATGCTGTACGAACTGTAGCAAAATGTAGATCAGGGTTTTCGGTAAACCGAATTAATATCATCGAATTAATATCGATATAATATCGAAGTCCTGTGTATTCAGTTTTTTTTTCAAACAAGTCGATGTCTCAACCTTAAAAAAACCCTAATTAACCCTGTACCAAACAATCACGACATTTGACCAGTTTGTTGAAGACGACTCTAGAAAACATTGTGGGAAAAGATGAAATTGCTCTTAACGAGCAATTTCTCGTTTTCACACTATGTTTTCTACCCTATCAGAAGATCATTGTCCAATTTCATCACATTTTGAAATGTCGTCTGCAAACTCTTTCAATTTGGGACAGTCGAAAATTTGGTGTTTGGGAAAGGGTTCAGGTTAATATAAGCCTCCTGTCGTACCAACATTGCCAATATCATCATAACGGTAAAGACACATTTCTAACCGCAATCTTTATTTCTTCCTGTTATGAAGAAATTACCAATATAGCATTTTTCGCGTTATCTGTCGTAACAGTTGACTTCCCTGTTGAGTATTTGGGTATTTGGTAAGTTTCCAAATTCCCCATATTACATTTTTGGACTATACCAAATTTATATGAACAACAAATAATGATTGTGATTGATAATTTATAGATCATTGTCAACATTAATGATATCATGTATATTGCCAAGATTGAGTATTGTCTAACAAACGTTGCGTAAGTATTTTGATTTTTACTCTTAACTTTTTTTCTTAATGTGTATGAGAACGAGCTAATGCATGCACAGGAAGATATAAGTTAATCAATTTGAAACGATTAAGTGGAGCGTTTAACCCTTTACCAAACGGCAATTTTTGGGCTGTCCCAAATTGAGAGAGTTTGCAGACAACATTTTAAAATGCGATGAAATTGAAAAACAATCTTCTGCTAGGGCAGAAAACATTGTTGGGAAAAGGGGAAATTGCTCGTTACGAGCAATTTCCCCTTTTCCCACAATGTTTCCCAGAGTCGGATACAACACAGTGGTTAAATGTCGTTATTGTTTGATAACGGGTTAATCAAGTGGCAATGATAAAGTGGTGCATTTGGACCTTATCAAATGCAAAGGGATTTGATGTTACCAAAGAGATGACACAAACACTCTCAAGGCGGTATTAACATTATCAAGGCAAAAGATAGTTTCCAAAATGTCCACTAACCTCTAAACGTATTCCCTCATATAGAATTTTATGATTGGATCGAACTAATGATATAATTTTCGACGATTTCATTCCGAATCAATTACACACCATAATATACTATCTATTTGACATGAAATATACATATTCACAACCATAATACATATCGTCATCGGATATACAAAGGCGGTTTTATTCAATAATAATCTTGTTTTCATACGTTATGAATTTAAAAATGAAAAAAAAATACATTATGATATAGGTTCTAACAGAAAGCATACACCTATGTTTTATAGATGGTGAATGTTATATTGTTGAATTGAATGCTAACACCATACATATGTATACAGTCAAACTTGTGTTAAGAGACCAGCCTATGGGACAGAGTAAATTGGCTGTTTAAGACAGGTTGGCTGCTTAACAGAAGGTGATGTACACTATAAATCCAACAATGGGACTTTCTTTAGTGGTTGTTTAAAGTAGGTTGGCTGCTTAAAAGGATGGTTGCTTAACACAAGTTGGACTGTACATATTCCTTGATAGCGATAAATATAACCGAATGTTGTTGTCACGATTAATAATGCCTGAAATAGTTATTCTTTCCTTCGCTACTTTTAATTGTCTATTCATCAACAATACAAAAAAAATCGTTTGTTTCATCAACATGTTGTTTTGACTTTCAAAATTTTCGCTTCTGTGAACAAGAACATTTAAGTCTATTACAAGGGGAATCATATAGTTACTACGTCGTATACTGCTTTCAGACAGCTAGTTCTCAACTCACATTGAACATTTGAATTTGGACGAGTGTTCATTTTCGTATTAGTTTATGTATGTTTATAAGTATGTATTTACATGTATTGTCCATTATGTCATGTATGTGTATATGTTGTAATGACGATGAACCTTAAATGTTCAAGTCATGAAATAAACTTCTGTTCCGTTCTGTTTATCACGAAGGTATGGAATAATTCACTCCGATAAGTGACGTTAGTGAATTGACCCTTTCCCAAACAACACATTTTGGACTGTCCCAAATTTAAAGAGTTTGCAGACGACATTTCAAAATGTGATGAAATTGAAAAATATTCTTCAGATAGAGCAGAAAACCTTGTGGGAAAAGGAAAAATTTGCTCGTAATATTTATCCTTTTCCCACAATGTTTTCTGAAGTTGTCTGCAACAAAGTAGTCAAATGTCGTTATTGTTTGGGAAAGGGTTAACTTACAGTGATGGCGGGGTTATGTTTTATATCTGTGATTGACCTTTATTGATTAATCTGTGAGGTGACACGTGAAGTGAGTTGTGTGTTTATCCGACTATGGTAACAGTAAAAACATTGCTTATCTGCTCTCTGTTTTTCTGTCTGTTTTTTAAATGTATGTTTTCCGTCCGTTCGTCCGTCCGTTCGTCCGTCCGTTCGTCCGTCCATCCGTCCGTCCGTCTGTCTGTCGTATATATGTGTGTATGTATGGTCCATGCCTCGATCCTTCCCTTTCGGCTTTTTATTTGCTTTTCAGTCTTTTGATCAATTCATTCACTGTCTGTCTGTCTGTCTCTCCGTCCGTCCTTTTGGTTGGATGGATGGCTGGCTGGATTGTTGTCTGTATAGCTGTATGCATATGTGTATGTATGGCTGTACACCTGTATTCTTGTTTGTCCGTCTCAACGTCTGTACGTTTGTCTATTTCTATGATTATCTCTCTCACTCACCCTCTGATCATGTATATGATCTCTTTATTTGTCTGTTAGACCTGTCGACTGTCTGTTCACTAGCCCGTCTGTCTTACTATATGTCTGTTTACCTGTCTGTCTACCCTGTTGCTGTGTGTGTCTCCGTCTAAGGCCCAATTTGATATGATTACTAGTTTGTAGCTAGCTTATTCAATGTGTAAAGACCCCGAGTAGAGATACAGTGATTTCTCGTTAATCCGAACACGTCCGGTTCCAACAAACTGTCCGGATTACCGAATTATCCGGAGTAATGAAGTAGAGAATGTTCTTATACACATTAAGACATAAACGGTCTGTATGCACGTGTATACTTATAACACTTTAGCAAACGCCGATCGTCCCAAATTGAAAGAGTTTGCAGACGACATTTCAAAACGTGATGAAATTCAAAAATAACCTTCTGATATGGCAGAAAACATTGTGGGAAAAGGAGAAATTACTCGTCACAAGCAATTTCTCCTTTTCCCACAATGTTTTCAAAAGTTGTCTGCAACAAACTGGTCAAATACTCCGTTCCCTTACAATTTCGTTCGGTTTGCGAGACATTCGGATTATCGGGGTCCGGATTAACGAGGCCTCACTGTATGTCAAACGCCAACGCTCCTTCACAGTGTTTTGCATTTGCGGTACCCATCTATTTCTTTACTTTATTGATATATAACGTAGCTCGATCAATATGAACATTAACCATTCATGTTGATTTTATTTAAAAACATATGTAAGCCATAAGCTTATTACACCGCATAAGTCCATTTTATAAATCGGATTATTGTTGGTAAACGTTTAAAGTCTCGGTAAACCTTTTGTCTACGTATATACCCGAATGAATGCACCTGGGGTAATTCACATGTAAACGAGCACTTAGCCCTTGTAACACAATGTTTTATTCCAAAATGATTTCTCTTAACAATGATTTATTCTGTCGTTTACTGCTTTAAAAAATACGACTATATATAAACAAAATATCGAAAACATCTTTCCTCATTTTTAATTCATTTAAGAAATTGATATGTCAAATGTAAAAGTCAGATTAACAAAGTAAATGATTTAATAAGTTATATATCACAAGAATTGTTTATTGATTGAGATCTTTGTTTGCCACCTTTCATTCATATTATTTTGATTTCAATGGGAAATTCATAATTAAGGGGATGTCATCACTATGGATAAGGTAATAGAATTATTGATATTCATTTTGTAACCATTAATCAGGCAAGTTCGGAAAAGTAACTTGGTTAACACCTTTGAAATGATAAACCCTTCCATTATTGCATTTTAAATTATTCTTTAACCAAAACAAAAACAAGTTCGGGGTACCGTTTTACTAAACAGTTTACGCTTAAGATTTGCGTAAGTCTAAAACAACAATTCCTCTTATTTCAATATTGGACGAAGCAATATTGCAAAGTGACACATCGTTGGAATCGTCTCTCCGAGGCGCATCCAATGAAGTGCCACATTGCAACATTGTACTTTCATTGAAGATACTATCCATGTTTATCAATTATGACTTACGCAAACATTTTCCGTAAGTTGTTTAGTAAAACGGGCCCGGGTGTTTTCTCCATCAGGGGTGGAGCACCTTAAGTCAGAATGATTTCCACACAAATCATTTCTCTTCAAAACCAGTTCATTCTGCGGTTACGGCTTCAAAATGAGTACAGGTAAAAAAGGAAAAGAAAAAGGCGAAAGAATGATTCTCTTCGTTCTTACAGCATTTAAAAATGTGATTGGAAAAGCCGGATAAGTTTCTTATTCATTTTAATTCAGAAAGATGTCTGCACATTCCAGATGAATTTGCTCATCTTCAGACATCTCTACTTTTGTCTCGTTAGTTTCGAAAGACGTACGTAGAAAGTGCATTGGCACATGGGTACATTTATCACGGAGCTAAGGGTAAGGATAAAAACTAAACTCTAAACGTAAAAGCCAAACATGTCATATGATAAATAAATCGATGAGAAATGGAACATTTTAATAATACCGTTATTCAATGCCATCACTGAACGTTATTCTTTACGTATCAATCAATCTATTCCCTCATTCTGAAAGTTGTAATTTGTTCAAATTGAAGACCACATCTGAATATAAAACTTATTATGGAATGTATAAATTTTTCCTGATATTAGTAGAAACCTTTTTGACAACGTAGCGAAATACTCGTTATGAGCAATTTTTCTTTTTTCCAATTGGTTTCTAAAAGCTTTAACAAATGTTGTGTCTAAATGAAAAATTATGGAGTAAGAGGTGAAACATTCATTTACAGAAATCAATAGATGATTATTCAATGTTTAACCAATATTCAACAAGGAGTTTTGAAAGGAATAGAAATTCAAAACAACGTAGCGCTATGATATTTTAATACCGTTTCCGTGTGTACTTTTTTGAGTCTTTTTTTTGTCAAGTAGAAAGTAGGAGCGTTTTGGTAAAAGCAGAATATGCTCATTACGATCAATTCTCGTTTTTTTGCCACAGCGTTGTCATTATTTTTTCTATCGGGAACACCAGAAACGGGTTATAGCCGAAATAGTGAGTAAAGGATTTAAAAAAAAAGGATAAAGAAAAAAGTTAAATATATATGAACCACGGAACGGGAAAATTATATGTGAGCCGAAGGCGAAACGGATGATAATCCGAAGCCGAGCCCGATAACGTTTCCCATTCAAAGACACCAACCGTCTATTCTATTTATCCTGTTACCTTTATGTATTCTTCCAAACAGACAAGATGTAAATAAAAACACGAGAAAAAAATGAAAACATAAGTAGGGAATGCTGAAAAAATGACGTCATGGCGTTCTTATGACGTCATGATTTGTCACGTGCATGTGTTATATGGTTAGTGCCGGATATCACAAATGTTATACGGCACCTAGTTATCGGTCCCAAAATGACGCTAGTGACAGGATAAACAAGCTTAAAGTGTATTTCTTGTTAACTGAACAAAAGCTGTACCGTTGTAGATTACGCAGTAAAAGCCATTGGAAGCAAAGTACGTTCGTATTAAAGGATTAAGGTGATGTGTGTAGTCAATTGATATGTATATGAACCGTAAAGCGTTGCAATGGGTTTTGAGTTTTCTACCACTTTCAGACTGTATATTATAAGATACATTGCTCTATTCCATTAATGTTGCTTTCAATGACTATCTTTAACTGTGTATCAAACAACGATACAAGGATTTAATTGTTTCAAAGGCATCTTATGTTGAGTTTCAACGTGTTTCATAATATCTGAACAATCAACTTTATCGATCTGACCAGTGCACAATTTAAAAGATAGAGTTGGTTTTAGTTTGAAGGGAAGCAAATACCACCATTTTTAACCAAAAAAAATCAAAATTGAATTCGAACCAACACCATCCTACACTGCGTTGTTTTGTGCAGGAGCGCTCATATCCCATCCTACGTGACGCAGTGCTTTTGTTCGCGCGTATCATACATCAAACATTTAATCCCCAATGTAATATCGATCTGTTTTCAATGAAAGCTGTTTTTCTATGGGCATTAGAATCATTCAAGCCTATTTCTAGTACACTGCTATTAGATCCAAACAAATTTAATAACCCATTACCAAACAATCACGACATTTAACCACTTTTTTGCAGATGACTCTGGAAAACATTGTGGGAAACATTGTGGGAAAAAGAGAAATTGCTCGTAACGAGCAATTTCTCCTTTTCCCCTCAAAGTTTTCTGCCCTATCAGAAGATTATTTTCCAATTTCGTCTGCAAACTTTTTCAATTTGGCATTGTCGGAAATTGTGCGTTTGGTAAAGGGTTAACTCAGCCCCAATACACGGCATTATCGTTGATCCAATTTATAAACAACATTAAATGAGAGTGATGGAAGATTTTATAAATATATTTTTTCAAATTGAGTCCTGTGGTGAAAATTGATTGAAGCAACTGACGAGAATTATAAGAATTAACAGTTGTTTCGACTCACAACTTCGAAACGATCATTCTCTTTGAAATTGCATTAACAGAGTGTTATCATTACAGCGAATGTTCACCTTTCAATGTTTCCTGTTTTTGGTAACCAGCACTGCGCTGGTTAAGGTAGAACACAAATAATCCGCCATTTTGAAACATATTTTTTCGCCGGCTTTCTTCGGTCGTTCTCGTTATACATCGGTCTTAGCCGGAACTATTCGTATTAAACCGAACAGTTCCGGCCCCGAACGGTGTATGTCGAGAACGACCGAAAAAATCCGACAAAAAAAAATGTTTCAAAATGGCGAATAATGGGTATTCCATCTTAAATGTGCTTTGCCAAAGGACACTCCACTGTGAAAAATAAAAATGGAAATAAATGTACCAACGATGTGAATCGAATACGAGTGATCCAAATGGATTATAAAACTCCAACAGTAGCGTTAATAATGCACCAATGAAAACCCCCAGTTGTCTGAAGGGTAGCTTATTCAAGCAAACAATGAAAAAGCTTTTTTCACCAAACTCTACAATTTCACAAAGGGCAATTCAACTAGTCTTTTTATTGATTTAATTCTTTTGATGACATCCATTCAATTATGTTTGAATACGATTCAATAACTGTTGTAATCATTCTCAAATGAATGTCGATGTTTTTCAAAAACTGAAAACATAGTTTATCGTTCATACAAATTTGCTACAATTAGGAACAAAAAGTGATTTACTGAAGGAATCACCTATGTTACTTTTCAATTTGCAACTCCGATTGAATAACAGAATGTTGATGGTTCTACCCTACTTGCTGTGACTTTGCTTGGACTTAACGACATTTGACCAGTTTGTCGAAGACGACTTTGGAAAACAGTGTGGGAAAAGAAAACATTGCTCTAAACGAGCAATTTCTCCTTTTCCCACAATGTTTTCTGCCCTATCAGAAGATTTTTTTCACTTTCATCACATTTTGAAATGTCGTTTTAACGAGCAATTTCTCCTTTTCTCACAATGTTTTCTGCCATATCAGACGATTTTTCTTTTCAAATTTCATTACATTTTGAAATGTCGTCTTCAAACTCTTTCAATTTGGGACAGTCTAAAATTTGGTATTGTAAACGGTTAAGTATTGCTAAAAACATCAATTGATCAAATATAAAATGCGAAGTGACGAGACGTTTCTATTGAGTAAATTTACTGTAGTACCTTGGGATGATATTTACATACATTAGCCAGGGAAATACACCTTCAGACCGAACTAACGTTAAATTGTCATTCTCATGATCTTCGTTTGCTGACTTCTTCCATCAACATATTTTCAGCAATGCTGTAAGAAAAGGATCACCGATACAAGACGATCAAGATGCCGACAAATTTCGAAGGCCAGAAATATTCTGCTATCCGGAGCGACTGTCTGAAACGGGGCGAACTTTTCGAGGATCAGAAATTTCCCGCCAACAGCAAATCCCTGTTCTACAGTAAAGTCGATAACGAGATAGAATGGAAACGACCAAAGGTATGAAAGTTTCATAATAACAATATAGCAATGCTTTTCTGTGGTACAATAGACTGTTCCGGAACAGTGAACTGTTCCCAAACACTTATCAAATTTAGAAATAAAACCCAAACTACCACTCTCTTTCTTTTTTATATATAGCAGGGGCCAATAAAAGACACCTTTCTAGTTAAGAATTTCTTTGAAATCGTGCAGTTTCCCCCAATAATTGGAAGTCAAATCAGCTTTTTTTGGTTTCATAAATAAAGTTTCCCAAAATCAACAGGCCTTGGCCTCTTCAAGAAAAATTGCCCTGTATACGGAGTACTAAATGCTGAATGGTTCACAATGAGTCTCTCTCAACCACATCCGAGCCGGGTGAACAAGAGTTAATCGAGCCGGGTGAACAAGAGTTAATGACTCAATGTGAAAAGCTGTTAAGTTTTTAACTATTATTTTTCTAGGAAATGTAAATGAATGAATGGTGTTTTATTTTGCATCGACAGCTAAGGTCATTGTGCGCGCATTATGATGATGTGGATATAGAGAATAGATGGTTGGTGTCGTGAATCGGAAATGTTATCGGGCAAGGCGTAGGAATATTATCCGGTGAGCCGAAGGCGAAACGGATAATATTCCGATGCCGAGCCCGATAACTTTTCCTATTCAAAGACACCAATCATCTATTCTATTTATCCTTTTACCTTTATGTATACTTTTAAAAAACAAAATGTAAATAAAACACGAAAAAAACGGAAAAAATAAGTAGAGAATGATGTAAACATGACGTCATATCGTTCTTATGACGTCATGATTAGTCGCGTGCATGTATTATATGGTTAGTGCCGGATATGACAAATGTTATACGGCACCTAGTTATCGGTCCCGAAATGGCACTAGTGACAGGATAAATAAGAATTTGTAATGAATGAATGATAGTAGATAAAAAATTTGTAACAAGTTTATGATAGTAGGTAAATAGTTTGTAATGGATGCGCGATATAAAATAAAAAATTCCTAATGATTTAATGATATTGATGTATGTATATTTCAAAGGAAATGTGCAAAGTTCCCAAACTGGTGGTAGAGGGAGTCTCCTGCGACGATTTGAACCAGGGAGAGATCGGTAACATGTGGTTCGTCACGGCCTGTTCAAGTATAGTGAGGGAAAAAAAGCTCTTTAATACGGTAGGCTTTCTTCGTTCTTTCTTTTTTTGTATCATCATTTTTTTTGTTCTGTCCTTATTTGTTTTATCATATTTCATTGTACTGTCGGTCCTAATTTGCTTTCTCGTCTTTCTTTATTCTATCCTAATCTGTTTAATGATCTATTTTGTTGTTCTCTCCTTAATAATTTTATCATCCCCCCTTCTCTGTTTTATTGTCTTTTTTCTGTCCTTTTTTGTAAGGATTCTAAGGCCGTGTCATATCATTCTTCATAACTGCAAGGAGTTTCTTCTATGGCCATGGGTGTAAAAATAGTGGCAAATCCGTGTATTTTTAAAGGATTAATTACCATTTAAAAAGAATTCTGTTAAGTATTGTTGTGAATTGTTAAAGAAATTTTTGCTATTTATGCATTAATCAAACATGACATGGGTTATCTTTCCTAAATTCCTATTATTAAGAACTATTTTGTAATGATATTTTAAACCTTAACGATACAAAAGTAAAAAGTGAAAATTAACTTAACAAAATTGGTTAATTATCATCTCCTTGTATTCTTCCAAAGTTTAATAGTAAGATATCGGAATAGTCCAGATGAAGATATTTCTTTCAAAAATGAATTATTCAAGTAAGATACTAAGATGAATAAGTTTGGTAAATTGTCGAGTGAGTCAGTACCGTCGTAAAATCACAATGATAATACTGAATTCATTCTAACCTTTCTTAAATATAGCAAAAAACCAACCTTGCTGAATCCTTGTATAATACATTGAATGATCTTTCTTCAGGAGAAATACTCGTGGAAACCTTAAGTCAATAGTCTACTATGTCTGAAATCCCAAGCCCTTAAGCCATTCGGAACACCTCAGCCATTTCTTAAAATCTACCGACTTGTGGGGATTGCCGAGTAGATACGATTGGCCCTTAAGCATGTGTTCAAATTGTTACGTGAATGCTTTTCAATTTTCAATTTTCGGGTTGACAATACAGAAAATACCAATGGTTCAAACCAACTTGATCCAGTTCTGTTCGGCAGTATCACTAAGAGCTTTCATTTTTTAGATTATGAACCAAGCATCACAAACTGAGCGTATCCTTTATAAAGTGGTCTAAAATAAGCCATCGAATTTCAAAAAATCAGAATACCATTCGATAATGACAATATAATATGTCAATGATGTCAATATAAACTGCAGGTAGTGCCCGATGTGAAGACACAGGAATGGGACGAGCGAGCCGAGAAGAACACTTACTCGGGAGCATTCCATTTCAATTTCTGGCGATATGGCGAATGGACTGAAGTCGTGGTGGATGACAGATTGCCGACTAAAGGGGGTTCACTCATGTTCTGTCACTCAAAGTCCAAAAACGAATTCTGGAGTGCACTTCTAGAAAAAGCGTACGCCAAGTAAGTTGTTAATATAGAATACCCATAATCCGCCATTTTGAAACTCATCTAATTATTGGATTACTTCGGAAGTTCTAGATAACCCTTGATCGCAGTCCGGAACTATTCGGTTTTATGCGAATAGTTCCGGCCCAGACCGTGGTATATCGAAAACGACCGAAGAAATCCGGCGAAAGAATAAATTTCAAAATGGCTGTTTATTGGTATCCTACATTGAATATCATAGTCATATGAAAAGGCTTAGCTAAAACACTTCTGGGACTTTCTTCCATCAACTATTAATATAGAATCAAAATATCAATGACATTATGTTAAGAAGACGTGAAACTCAAGTAGACAGATACTAACTCCTTATTATTATTATTATTATTATTATCGTTATTATTATTATCGTTATTATCATTATTACTATTATTATTATTATTATTATTATTATTATTATTATTATTATTATTATTATTATTATATTATTATTATTATTATTATTGATATTATTATTATTTTTATTATCATTATTATTATTATTATTATTATTATTATTATTATTATTATTATTATTATTATTATTATTGTTATTAATATTATTATTATTATTATCATTATTATTATTATTATTACTGTTATCATTATTATTATTATTATTATTATTTTTACTATTGTTATTATTATTATTATTATTATTATTATTATTATTATTATTATTATTATTATTATTATTATTATTATTATTATTAATATTATTATTATTATTACTGTTATTATTATTATTATTTTTATTATAAATACCATTATCATTATGTGTAAATATGTACGGTGCTTTCAGTACTTTGATTTGATACAGGATCTATGGTGACTACGAGACATTGTCGACCGGAAGGACCGCAGATGCTCTCGTCGATTTCACGGGAGGCGTGGCCGAGAAACTAGAAATGGCCAAGCTGTCACTCACCGACTTCAACTCACAGGTCGAACTATTCACCAAGCTAAAGGAGGCTTTGGACAACCGAGCGCTAATGAACTGTAATGTTGACGTAAGATTTGAATATATTGAACATTTTATTTTTCAATTATGACATTATTGGTGGAATAAACCATGACTATAGCTTTAAGACTTACTCAACAGAGAATGTTTTATATATACATGTTCTTCTTTCATTCAATTATGACATTATTTCACTCTAGATAGTGAACCAGTTGGTTGATAAACCATGAATACAGCAAACGTTTTTTATTTACTTTTTTCAGTCAACGTCGGCATTATTTTTCACTAGTTGGCGAACAAGTATAAGCAAAGTTGGTCGACAGCAATTTATTACGATATTTATCTTTTATTTAACGTTGGCTTTAGTTTTCACTAGTTGGCGAACAAGTTGGAACAAAGTAGATGAACCAAAATAATGATTTAAGACCTGCCAACAGGACATTTTTTGTATGCACTTATTTCAATCAACGTTGGCATTATTATTCACAAGTTGAAACTAAGTTGATGGAAAATATTGATCTAAGATTTGTCCATCAGCAAGTGTACTTCTTTCATTCTACGTTGGCATTATATTTCACTATTAAGCAAACACGCAGTGGCAAAGTTGGTCGATGGCCTGTACAATAGACGTGGAAATTTGCTTTCAAAATCAAACATTATCATTCAACATTTACTCGACTTTGACTTTTGCCAATGGACACACTCAAATAACTAGCGAAGCAGAATCTCTTATGATATAACCACTGTATGACACAGAACCCTGATCAATCATACTTCTATCACAAACCAATGCATTATAAATATACCAGTTCAGAGGTGAACCGGAACCGGAAACCGTATTCATATAATACCCGGATGTTATTATTCTGTAGTGTTCCCCGGATGACGCAGGCAGGGAAACAGCGAACGGACTGGTACTCGGCCATGGCTATAATATCACGAAACTCGCAGAAATACAGGTACCAACCAAACTACAGGGTAAAGTTGGTTCCCCGAAGATGTTCATGGTTCGACTTGGAAATCCGTGGGGAACCAAGGAGTGGTCTGGCGCCTGGTCTGATGGGTAGGTGGAGCTTAATTCATATCACGTGATCTAGTCGTTAACTCTGATTGGCTTATTTGTTTTGTCGGGTTAAATGAATGAGAATGGATTGGAGATTTACATCTCTTCGTCATATGGAGAAATAGTCTGTGTCTTGGAACGAATATTGTGCAGCAATAATGAGGAAACACCAGAAGTGTGGATATGTGCCCTAAACACCGCAATACGGTCGACAACATATTGTATGAAACGGCGTGAAACAATAATCCAAGAAACCATTTACACTTTAAAACGCGTGTACAGTATTACAATTATACTGTGATTCATAGTGATATTAATGTAGATAGCGAAGTAAACGATGATTCGTTTATTAGGATATGGCTCTCAACAAATTCTAACGAATAGTGAAAAACCGGAGGAACGTATATAAGATCAAACTCCATAAATAGAAATTAATCATATTCAATAAATACATCAAAACATAAATCAATCTGGCAATCACAGATGACGCTTCCGTCTGAACTACAAAACCAAAGATACAAACTAATAACATGTCCTCAGGAAAAATGTCATAAGGGACCAAAATGATCACAAGTTAACTGTTTTAAACCTTTTTCAGGGCCCCTGAGTGGCAGGCGATAAAACAGAACGAATGGGAGAAACTCGGAATCAAGTTTGAGAGTGAGGGCGAATTTTGGTAAGTGTACAAACAGTGTTAGACAAATAGGCGGCGTACTCAAGAATATCCTTCCTCTTAAATCCTGAGTACATCTGCATTAAACACCAACTTGGACCACAATGTGACCAAACTCGTTATGAGCAACTTGAAAGAATTCTGAAGTTCTCGTTGTTTTAATTAGCTTTTTCCTCTAGGTGGTTGCATTAAAAATGTGCCAATGTTTGTGCTTTCATACCTCAAAGAAAGCTATGTATTTTCACATTTTCTTGCATATACTCTAAACAAGTGATTTGTTTTATGTATATTGTAGTTATCAGTCTCAAGTGTACAATATTTTTGAGACCTTGTAATTCCCAGACATTGATAGTTTTTCTCATGGAGCGATACATGTAAACAAAAAAGAGATAGACTTCATAAATTGCATAGTGGCATGTAAAACCTCTTAACGCATGTCAATCACTTTAAATCATATTTCTATATTACAGGATGTCATTTGATGATTTTGTGAAAGAGTTCACCAACATTGATATCTGCCACTTCGTCAACACATCCATTATCAGCCTCAAGAAGACATGGAATGAGGCGATTTTCCATAGCGACTGGAACGTGTCTGGAAGAAATGGCGGCAGTGAATGGAATTCAACAACATTTCTTAGTAATCCACAGGTATTTGTTAGATATGTTGTATTATTTCTTTCATTAAGTTTAACACAAGTATCAGAATTATCGCAGAGGTTATCAATATCCGTAGAAGGCAGTTCATGGTTTAGCCAATATGATGATGCTCTTATTAATTTGTTAATCACCATGTCGATTTTGCTAGTTTATCAAGAAGTATGGACATCCAGAAATAAAGTATTTTCCTTTCAGTATCAGAGCCTTTTTCCTTAAATAGTGAAGAGTCCTACACTTGCTAGATTTGGGAAATCGTCTAGATTAAATTTCTGAATTTGAAAACCAAAAAGCTGGTGTGACTCAGAATCTTAGAGAAAACTGCATGATTTTAAAGAAATTTCCAATTGTTAAAGTGTCTATTATGGGTCCTTGTTATATAACTAGAAAAAGCCCTAATTATATTCAATATTCAATTATATTACACTAAATATCTAAGACTAAGAAGTCTGTTTTCTGTTATAATATGTATTCGACGCAAAACAATTAAGAATAAAATAACCTTCTTGTTCTTTGATTTCGGTTATAGTGGTAAAATGTCATTAACTAATTCAAATAAGGTAATACTATATTCTTCTTTTTTTGTAACAGTACGTTTTCGATATCACCTCTGAAAGAGACAAGATAATGGTGTCCCTGGAACAACATGATATAAATCCGTCTAGACAAACATTCGGACAGAAACTCAACATTATTGGATTCCAGATCATGAAGGTAATTTTGTCATATCAAATAAGAAATAACTACACTGTAGTTAATACTATATGGACAATATTAGTTTGATATTAGGTATAAAATCGATAACTAGAGTGCAGATAATACTGGTTTTATATTCAATCGAATAACTTATAATTGGAATCCAGAAAACATCAGTTTGATATTCCATTTGATAACCAATATATGGATTGCAGATAATACAGCTAGAATATCACATCTAATAACCAATTACTGAATTATGAATAATATCGTATTCGAGGTAATCTTGGTTTCATATTCTATTCAATAACCATTTTCTTGATTCGAGGAGAAATATTTTTTTAATGTCCCACCTTACAACAAATGATATGATTCCAGATAACACTTGCTAAATATCAAGAAGTTCTGAGTATATGTCAAATCGAAAGAAAAGGTATTGAATATTCCGAATATATATAAGATGTTTATATGTTCTGATGGTCAGTCACTGCTTTCCTTAACCTTGCAATGACATGTCGGCTCCAATACTGAATAATTGAATTCCTGATACTTGCGGTAGCGTCTCATATTGTGTTTAATCGTACTTTATTAAGCCAATCAAACAATTAAAAATCAGATGAGGATCTAAGAATGAAATTCGGTCAAATAGTTGCATTGTAGTTTTGGTCTAAAAACCATAGAGTTAATGTTTGAAATAACCTTAATTAAACAAATTTAATGAGTGCCTATTTTTGTAATGCGGTTGTATAATGCATATCACGTGGCAATATGCTACCCACAATGACTTGTCAGCGTGATTCTTTGTAGGAGTTTACGTCGATTAGTCTTTACGAAATCAAATGAATGTTATCATTTCTGTGTGGCTTTATGCTATCAATATTTTCTTATTTATTTCATGACTTGCCTTCGACCCAAAATTAGTGTGGTCATTTCTTGACATGGATAGACTTTCCAAAGACAATTTTATTCTAAAATTGCCATAGAGAGGGGACATTCTAATACAAATCAAATCCATCGTCGAAAACAATTGTTTGCAAAAGAGTATCCTATTTCCTTTAAGGTGGAAGAAAATAGAAAATACCGTGTTCATATCAACGGGGACTTAATGTTCAAATCTGACTACGTCAAGAGTCGAAGCGTGTTTGGATCTGTCGAGCTGAAAAAAGGTCGATATTGCTTGCTACCAACAACAAAGGACGCGGGTGAAACCGGGAAATTTATGTTAAGATTGTATACCTCGAATGCAGCATCAGGCAGGTAAATTCATTGAGCGTGAATTATCTATTTTGCCAGATAGGTTGCAGCATTGTAATTGAAGCATATGTCCACTGCATGACTCACTTTATAACATCGCACTAGCTAGCTTGTGGCAACAGTGTCAGAATATTGATGGAGAACTCTACCCGGGTGTAGAAGGCTTTGGGTTCGAAATAAACGTGATAAATAACTTGCATCTTTCAATACTTGCATTCGCCTTAAAGTCTTATAAGCATGACAGGATTCGAAATTGTTGTGCGTGATAATTATAAGAAGGGAGAATGGCATATTTTTAAGATACACCTGGAAAAGGAAAAGATGTAATTGAATCACAAAAAAAAAATTAAAAATAATTTATGGTTCCGATTTTAGTTACCACACGAGTACGTCTCATTTCTATAAAATCTTAAATTTGCTTAACAAGTCGTAGCAAGGCCATATATATGAGTACGTACACATCTATATTACCAAGATTACCATAGACAATAAGTTATGTATTATTAACAATGGTATGAACATGTGCCGTGTCGAACAAACAGCTCTCTACACACGGGGATATATTATTGAACGTAACGTTTTTATCTACAAAATAGATAGATATATATATACTAACCATTAACTCAGCAATTTCACAAACGTCTAACACTTTTCCAGTCAGAATACCAAGAGGAATGGTTGATCAATTGCTTTTATCAATAAATTCGTTTTTGTCATTTTGTGGATGAAAGGAAACGTCTGATATATCGTAATAATATATATGTTCAAAGATTGCCAGAACAAATTTTGTTTGGCTCATCTGAGGCAGTGTGTACGAAGCACATGGCTTAAATGTCGTGATAATTCATACGATCAAAGATTGATTGAATAAATTCGTTTGGTCATTCTGAGAATGCAGGTCATTGTCTAATTTGTCATGATTTGAATGCAGAAATATTGCATGAACAAATATATTGGGTCCAGGATATTGTATAGTTATCGTTTGGTTGGCTGTAACGTTTTATTTATGCACTTGTCAATTCTGAGACAATTTTATATTGTCCATCCGGAGGAAGAGCATGACATTCATATGGTACTATTGTTTACGTACCAAATATTATCTGTTACATTCTTAGGCAAAGTTCGTCTTTTTCGCCAAGGCAATACACTGGAAAAGAGGATGAGATAGTGCATGTAACCATTCATCAAGAATTATTATTCTTAGAGCTATAGTTTGGTGTAATCTATTTGTAGTTTGATGGATTTGTACTGTAGAGTCATATACATATACCCGGATCATAATATATGCTTGGTAAATATTAAATACGGACAATTACATAATGTATTGTCAAAATGAATCAGACAATTTACAGCATTTTTCATCAACTCCTTTATTATAATAACAATATATTATGTTTCACATTTCGTTATTTCTACACGTATTTTCATACTAACAATCATCTTTGTCATTACTAATTCTACTTTTCATATTTACTAACATTCACGCATGCACAGTGGTGGTTCCGGAAAAGCATGGTAAGTAGTTTAATGGGGGAAATATATTTAGATATATTTATCCTAATTAATGTTTTAAACGATCGTATACAATCATGGAAATATATTACACTTAATGGACATGCGTTAACCCTTTCGTAAACAACAAATTTTCGATTGTCCCAAATTGAAAGAGTTTTCAGACGACATTTCAAAATGTGATAAAATTGGAACATAATCTTCTGATAGGGCAGAAAACATTGTAGGAAAAGGAAAGATGGCTCGTTACGACAATTTCTTGTTATTGTTTGGGAAAGGGTTAATAGGTTTTACATGCAATAGGCTAAATAAATGATTCTAATCTCGATCTCCGTTACAGTATAACAGTCGTATGCAGCGTCAGTGCTTTCAGTGCTTTGATTCGTTATCAATAATGTATTGAAGTCGGGTTAATGTTTTCTCAAATCAATTTGACTATGATTGCGCTTTGACCTCTCTATTGCCTTGTTTCCTTTGAATAACACTATTTATTTCATTTCAATGTTACAAAGTTACAAATACGCAAGAAAGATAATTATGCTTATTTCATTTTTTTTTTCAAAGGGAATTTGTCTTTGTAAATAATAGAAGTTTGAACTCGTGTTAATGTTTTCTAAAATCAATTTGATTCTGCTTGCGCTTTGAGCTCTCTTTTGCCTTGTTTCCTTGGATATCGATATTTATTTCATTGCAATGTTACAAAGTTACAAATTATTGTAAACATGCTTATTTCATTTTTTTTTCAAAGGGAACTTGTTGATGAGTCTCCAAAGGTTTCGTGCTGTGGCACGCCAGCATCACTCGTAACGACCTTGACCGTTGAAGGAGCAAATGACCTTGAAATTCCACCACAAACCAAAGTTAAATGTAAGTACATTATGATTATCGACCCATTGAAATTCCGATTCGTTTTACCAAACCAAGGACCTGCTTTAGGTCCAGGGACAGATGACAACTTTAACTTGAAACCATATTCCAGATTTACTAGGAATCAAAAGTACACCATTTACTAAGCTATGGCTCTAAAGTATATTGCCCAAAGACATATCCAACGAAAGATACAACTTAGATGTACATTAAATGTCAACGATTTTTTTCAGTTAATTTTCAGCTGAAAACTGAAATGTAAATTAGCAATCCCCATAAAATCCGTTTAAGTGTAAACAAATAAATGAAGAGGCAAAGTTAACCCCGTGTCATTTTTTAGTTATATTCCTGAGAATCGCAAGCACTTATCTATGGCTTTTAAATGTATTTAATGTTCAAGGACACGCCAATGAAAGATAAAACCATAACCCGATGTTTAGCCCAAATTAAAGTAATACTATAAATACAGCACAGAAGTGTGAACGGAAATTTGTGGTACCCCTAAACCAAACGCCAAAATTTCGACTGTCCCAAATTGAAAGAGTTTGCAGAAGACATTTCAAAATGAGATGAAATTAAAAAGTAATCACCTGATAGAGTAGAAAACATAATGGAAAAAGGAGAAATTGCTCGTTACGAGCAATTTCTCCTTTTCCCACGGTGTTTTCCAGAGTAGTCCGCAACAAACTGGTTAAATGTCGTTACTGTTTGGTAATGGGCTATTGTCATTATGTGTGTTGGAATTGACCTGTTTATAAATACATTTACCTCCAGCTCTCGACCCCTATGTCAAGATACTGTGTGAAGGGGAGAAGATTCTGTCAGAGAAGATTGTGAACACAAGCGCCCCTACGTGGCAGATCAAAGCGACATTCTACCGGAAGAAACCCGATGAGCCAATTGTTGTAGAAGTGAGTAGTAGGGGAGGGTAGCCGGGCGTTTTCTTTCTTTCTTTTTGAATATAGAAACTATTGCCGTGGTGACAAAGTTTCTTTTCATATAATTGTTTTCTTTGAATCCATCAATACCAGAAGCATTCCTAAAGTGTCTTCCTAAGGGACACTTCTATGGAACCAGCGGTGCTGTTTGAATTCTAACCGGAACCCAGTGTTATAATCAGATCATCTTAAGCACTGGTCCATGCAGCGTATCTAGAGAGTACAAAGCGGTGTTCTGTTCGGGTATTGGTGTTAAGGCCGCTATATGCATTAATACATTCATTCTCTCAAGAGGATGAACTTTTATGTACAAACACATTCTCTTTCAAAATTTTTTTTTTCAAAATAACTCGACAACAAATTGCGTAAGAATATAGGGTTATATTTGTAAGAGTTAACATGCCGGAAGACGTTACGATATTGAAACTAACCATTTATCCTTAAGAGATGTTCAATCATCTTGAGTCAATGTCGTTTATTTGGTTAATGTATATTTGTAATTTCTTGAGATTTCGCCTTTCGGTTGAATTTCAGAATTTCATATGGCCAATAAGTTCTGGAATGGGATAAAACTCCCATCAAACCAACCGATTTATTCCTCTATCTGAAAGCTTATCATCTGACTGACTATCGGAATACCGATGGTTCAACACCGCTTTAATAGTAAATAACAAGCTCGTATGGGCAAGTTAAGTAAGCGGTCTTCCTTAGTCTACGAGAATTCATGCATCGCAGTATAACTAAAACGATGTCACATTTTAAATATAAATTGCGTTCCATTGATTAATAGAGAATAGATGGTTGGTGTCGTGAATCGGAAATGTTATCGGCCAAGGCTTAGGAATATTATTCGGCGAGCCGAAGGCGAAACGGATAATATTCCGATGCCGAGCCCGATAACTTTTCCTATTCAAAGACACCAATCATCTATTCTATTTATCCTTTTACCGTTATGTATACTTTTAAAAAACAAAATGAAAATAGAACACGTGAAAAAAACAGAGAATGATGTAAACATGACGTCATGTGTCATGGTATTCTTATGACGTCATGATTTGTCACGTGGGTGTGTTATATGGTTAGTGCCGGATATCACAAACGTTATATGGCACCTAGTTATCGGTCCCAAAATGGAACTATTGACAGGATAAATCATATATCAATAGTTTCCACAACCTTGTTTAAAAATATGTAAATGCGATATTCTTATAAAAAAAAAAAAAAAAAAAAAAAAAAAACATCAATCATTTTTTTCCGACTAGATCTGGAACAGTAACACCTTCGTTGACGACTTTCTGGCGGAGGCGCGGATCGACATCCACGGGAACGAAGACGGGGAGAGCAAGAAATGTGAAGTTTTTGGACGAAAGAAAGAAAGCGACATCATAAAGCCCGGGAATCTGCACGTGTTTGTCAAATCCAGTCACGATTTGGCGTACTTGTAACCGCGCGCTCAAATTCGTCATTCGGAACACCTCGGCCATTTCTTAAACTATCTACCAGCTTGTGCCGGGGATTGTCGAGTAGATACGATTGCAATTTAGTATCCTTCTCTATCTAGAGATTTCGTTCCTTTTCAGTTAACACTCAGAGGTTTATGATATCTCTTCAAATGCGTTTATAAGATCACGAATAGTTAGTTGCTAACTTGATCCCCTCAGTTTGAAGTTAACGCACTGCTCTTGACGTTAATTTTGCAAACAGCGCAAACGTAGAAGATTTCCTCAATCTGAACTCATCGGGTTTATCCAATGAAAACAAGTATTGCTATGGTCACGGAAATACCCGATTAGTTACGATTGAGTTTTCCTAACACATGAACTTCCGGTTGATTTGTAGAATGTTTTTTATTCTACTCAGATACTTTACTTAATCTTGCCATAGGGAACACTTCGGTAAACAGGATATTCCTCCATCAATTAATTAATCAATTAATAAGTATTCCACATACACGACAGTTGGGTTGGAAAGGAAAGACAACTCCTGGTAGAGATCTGTGTAACGCTTTATCTGACGGTTGACTGACGATGCTTGATGACGTCATCCCGACCTCTATGCTTGAAAATAATTAATTTCTTTACACAATGTGCTGGTTACATTTATCTAATTACATTTTATAAATAGCTCTCCTTCGTTTGATCAGCTGGCATAGAATCGTATGCATGGTTTTAATAGAATTCGCTGGGGTGGGGGGTGGGGGTGTCATGGTGAAAAAGGATATTTACAATTTATTTTTGATGATCTTTATACCAACCAAATTCCGTCCATATATACTTGTATGAGATATACTTTATATTCAATTAAGTTTTTGATCGTTAGCAAAATTGGGTTCACTTTTACAGTTTTGTGTTTAGCTCCATGTCAGAACAAAAAGGAAAAACAATATGTTGAAACTATTTTTACTACTTTTGTGTGATATCAAAGTGCTGGAAAAGATTGCAGCATTTATTTTTTACAAAGTGATAAGGTTGTTTTTGTTTTTCAATCTTTGAACGTGCTTTTATGAACAGTGTGTGTCAGTGGTTTAGTCTGATTTGATGGTATCACTTAATAAAGTGTTCTATTGGTTGTTAGGTGGATTCCAATCTTAGTCATTTTTCCTGTTACAGCTCTATCAGTTATGCATGATAAACACTCAAGGCAACCAACTTCATTCCAATGTTAGCACATCTTAATCAATTCAATATCTAATTGTAAAGGTTTATATTCATTCTTATTCATTCAGCATGGCTCAGTGGTTAAGGTGGTGGACTCAAAACTTATGGGACCCAGATTGAGACCTCTGGTTTTGTGGGAGTGCCCTTTGGCATGCCACTTCAGAGCCCTAGCCTAGTGCTGTTGGATCCAGTAAAGCTGTTACAAAACTAAAGCATTGTTGATATGGCACTGGGGTCCGTTTACTAAAAAAATAAGTAAAATATTTGCATAAGTCATAACGGATACACATGGATAGTATTTTAAATAAAAGTACAATATTGCAATGTGACACGTCATTGGAAGCGTCTCGGAGAGACGATTCCAATGATGTGTTACTTAGCAATATTGCTCCGCCAAATATTGATAAAAGAGGATCTGTTGTTTAGACTTACGCAAATCTTAAGCGTAAACTGTTTAGTAAAACGGTACCCTGATGAATAGGTTATAAACACAGAAAGGGCCCATTAATTCTGTCAACCTTTTAAAACATGATATAACTACTTTCATGCCAGTGACTTCAGATATTTATCAAAAGAAGAGCCTCAGACAATATTTTCTCTTTTAGAAAAAGCAATAGCTGTGATACCTTTGTGTGTTGTTTACCCAAACTTATTGAAACTGTTTTTAATGTTATAGTTTATTCTTCAATATGTTCTTCATAAAAATAGCCTTTTATATTGTTTGTTATTTCTTACTTCTTTCAAAGTGTGAGATATAGGTTTTGATAGAATTAAAGAATGAAACCTTTTATTACACATTGTTACTTCTGTTATTTTTGTTAGTCTATTATACATCAAATGGTTAGGCAAAGTCATTTCAAATCAAACAAATGTCTTAATTCAAAGTTTCCTGATGATTGCTATATCTAACATTGATTACCTATTCCCTATAGTCCAGCTTAAATATATTGGCTCAGTAAAATGTGTATGGAAATGGTACCTTTTCCCAAGGACAACAACATGTACTTGAGGGTTCAACGCAAGACTATACCAAGTCAGAGTTTTCCTTGGCCCCAAACTTACATGTTTATATAGTAAATGACACCAAATGCCTGGATGTGACCCCTAAAGATAATTTTTTCCATTCACAATTCCATAATAAAGGGGTCAGAAGTCCCAAAAATTAGCATAAATGAAGGGACCAGGGGAAAACCCTGTTAGTGCTTCATGTTTTTGAAGCCCTAAGCATCATCTTACATTGAACAATTAATTGTACTTATATTGTCTAATGGTATTTACTCAATATAACCCCAACCCAATGCTACAAGTTTACAACCAAACAAAACATGATAATGCCTTCTAGTTGAAGTGGTCTGTTACAACATATGACAAATATTTTAATAATCAAGTAAGCTAAATTTGGTCAAATCTTATATTTATAGATGGTAGTTTAGCATCAAGGATTTATCTTAATATTAAACTAAGCCATAGATATACGCATATATAATACATGAGATAGGGGAGGAGTATCCATTCCTGGATATGTGTACATATATATGTAGCAGAAATGCTTCTGCTGTATTATTTTGGTCAAATTACCTCCCTTTATGAAACATTGCATAAGTTTTAATGAAGGGAGGTAATTAGACCAAAAGAAAATAGCAGAGAACCATTTCTGCTACACATGTGAGCTGGATTTGATATCTTAAATTTCTAGACTGGAAGCTATCCTTCAGTTTCATACATGTACGTGTATATATAGCAATTGCGGTTTAGTCATTTCGGTGAATCCAGTGCACTAAAAGATATCAACATAATATGCAGAATAAAAGGTAATGCTTGAGAACAACTTCAGCATGTACATACTCTTCATCTATTTGTATAGTTTTTACTACCTTCACACACTAAAATTGAACAGGACGGAACTTATGAAATTGACAAAAGAGAATGAATAGATACGAAAACTGGTATTTCTGAATTATGTGGGTCCAAGAAACCTGAATTATGTAGGGCCAAGAAACCTAAGTAGTTCTCTTTTCTCATTTCTAATACTTATATCATAAGTGGTATGCTTAAAATACATGGAATACAGTATTGTAGATTTCATTTCATAAAAGACTAAATGTAATATATTGCTCGTGTTTTCATTTTTATGGTGAATACTTTAAATGACAATTTGATATATTGCAATTGTATCCTATATTAAGGCATTGCACAAGAATGGTTTGTCCCTTAAACAACAATGTTACTTGTGTATTGATGGGGCTATTGCCTTATGTATCAATAAAGTATCTATCTATCTATAGACCTTACTAAATATCACTATTGACAATTTTCCAAAATTAACAATTGAAACTCAAAACATATCTAATTATGATCATGCAGACATTTTTATTGTTAATAAATACAACTAAAAACATATTTATGACCATGCAAACATTTAGAAATATTTTAGAAACCCAGTAAATATAGCATTCAATGCAGTCCTTAATCTTTTTCTGATCAATAAATAATGAATCCGTATACTTAGGAAAAAGACTAGATTGCAAGGCTAAACTTCAGAGAAGCAAAGGGAGGTAATTATGTTCAGATATTTTTGAGTAATTTGATATTTAGCAGTTAAATAGATAGTTGGTTAAATTGTTCTGTGAAACAGGAATTGTTGTAAATAACATTAACCCATTACCAAACAATAATGTCAGTTGACCATTTTGTTGCAGATGACTCTTGAAAACGAGCAATCTTCCTTTTCCCACAATGTTTTCTGTGCTACCATAAGATCATTTTTCAATTTCATCACATTTTGAAATGTGGTCTGAAACTCTTTTAATTTGGAACAGTCAGAAATTTGGCGTTTGGTAAAGGGTTAAAGCACCAAACAATCAATTCTCTCAGTAAACATCACACAAGGTTACTTCCCTTTGATTCTTTAGAGTGCAACCAATCTCTTTGCTGGTAGGATTCTAAATTGGGATAAATGTCTGAGAAAATTATAAAAGAGAGTTTGTTGTTGAAGGGTGGCACTATGTAGAATTATGATTACAAAGATCTTTGCTGGAAGGGCAAAAACTGAAGACAACAGGGGAGATAACTCTCAAGGAAAGGAATCATCATCTACAACAATCTGAACACATCGGCTTTATCCAATGAAAATATCTCTGAGATAATAAGGATGCTGCGAAATTGGTTCTCGCTAGTCTTACATCACGTTACTGTTGTTTTCAAATCTTAATCTTAAATGGGAAATCTAAAAAGTCATTTAATTTGATTAAAGATTTAGTTATATATATCACAACTTATAACGTTTCCATTCCGTATGAGTTACCAATAAAAAATATAATTTAAATGAATGTCCAACACTTCCATACACATTGAACTTCTTAACGTGGACACTTATAGGAAATGTGTTATATGCCGGTGCGATTTGCCAAAATATAGTAACCAAACACTTATATCTGAGGTGTATTTCTCGTCTCATGGATATACCTGAGTAGTTCCGATTGCATCTAAATAGCAGAGTTTTATTTGCTGAAAGATGAGATCACTATTGGTAGAAGGTTGAAAAAGGAGATAACTGCATACAAGAGAAATGGCAAAGATCTTTTTGGTTAAAGGAAGAATGGTAAGAGAGCCATTTTGATGAAAAGGGAGTAAACTCTCTGAGGTAATTCATACAGGGTTCTCTTTGCTGAAAATTGGTTGAAAAAAACCCGCTTCACTTAAAAAGGGGAACCACTCTGTAAGAAAATCGATACGTAAGAAAAAACACCGTCTTCTGCTGATCATTTATGCTGTCTATATATGAATCCGTTCTCTTAGCAATGACTTATGTTCTCAAATTTTCATGAGCGTTCAACAAACATTACACTAGACATCTCTTAACTGATAGGAGCAATCATATCATGGATTTCTTATAAAAGAATTATCACTTCTGAAAGGGAACCTAAATATGTATGAGAAAAAATAGCAGAGATCTCTTTGCAAGTAGGGGAGATCACTGCATAGATATCTTACCAACAATATCTCTTTCTTGAAAGGGTAGATAACTTTGAAGGAAATAAAGCATCTCTTTGCTCACCAGGGGATAAATCAATCGGAACTATTTGGGTATTTCCGTGAGCTGTGAAATACTGTGTTTTCATTTGATAAACCCGATGTGTTCAGATTGGGGATAAATGTGTATGGGAGAAAATAGTGGAGAATTATTTGCTTACAGGTGACAAAACTGCATAGAAATTATACGAATAACATCTCTTTGTTGAAAGAAGAGATGGTATGGGTATGGATCTATGCTAACAGGAGATAAATACTTTGTAGAGATTGAAAGAACATATCTCTTAATCGATAGGGGAGATCACTGCGTAAAGAAATAATCACTGAAAATCTTATTTACAACGGATATGAACACCGTTTGCGTGTTTTATGTAATTGTTGACACATTTTGTTGTTTTTACGTGGGTAAGACACAAGAGAATCTGAGAAGTGTCGCCGTTTATATGTTTTTAATCATCACAGACTACAAGAGAATACAGGTATTATGCATATGCATATAGAGATGCAGTGAGGGCGGAGCCTAATGAATATGCATATATTACAACAAACCTACGCGTAATCGGCTAATAACCATTTAATACAACAATGATAAAGAACAACAAAACAAGAAATGTTAATGATTCTAAGTTCAACTTACAATTGAGACACCATCACTTGTATAAAATCCAACACAAAATTTTCACTAACAGTAACAGACGATATCACATAGGCGTAGGAGCGTTTTCAACATTGGGGGGGCCAACTTCAGATGAAGACCGGTCTAAGAATAAATGTTCCTAAACTTTTTAATGACTCTGCATGCATTTACAAATTCAATAACATTATGAGAATTAAAAGAAAGCGTATGAGAATGTGTATCTTTAATAATAAGAAAAAAAAAAGAAAAAAAAGGGATATGCCAGGTCTCGATCTCACGCGGAAATCAAATGTATTGATTTAAACAAAAAGTAGCAGCGACCAGACTGTCACAGCCACGGATTCATCTATTTCAAAAATGAGAATTAATTCAACTTCAAGCTTTAGCTTACAATTGAAGACAATATTGAGTCTGACGCCTTAGAACAAATTCTCTATACACCATTGTTTTCGTCAATCAAAACTTCCCGAGCATTTTTGTGAGATGAGTTTTCATTGGATAAACAATGGACACATATCAACATTTCCGTTTTCTCCATGCTTGATAGCTACATGATAAATTCCGACTTGGTGCCGGTTTTGATTTTATATTTCATGTCAGGGTAGTCACAGATAGCTACATGATAAATCCTGACTTGATGCTGGTATTACATTTATATTTCGTGTGAGGGTAGTCATGGATAGCTACATGTTAACTCTTGACTTGTTGTTGGTAACACATTCATAATTTGTGTGAGGGTAGTCACGGATAGCAACATGATTAGGATACGGTTCAGAGATTTTTGGTTTCTCCAAGTCTAAAGAAATAGAAAGGGTACATTGAAAATTTTGTAAAAGGATGTTGGGTGTGCGGATGAGCACTTGCTCAAACGCTGTTTATGGCGAACTTGGCCGTTATCCTCTTTATATAAGTAGGTATGTGAGCATTATTAAATATTGGTGCAAAATACTTTCTTCGGACAACATTCTGATCACCAAAGTCTATGAACAAGGTCTAATTGATAGCGAAAACAGTTCTGTTAATTGGGTTAGTGATGTTAAAAATCTTCTTAATATGTACGGTTTTGGGTATGCATTTTAAAATCCAGCAGAATTTAATATCAAAACCTTCCCATATATTTTTAAGCAACGTTTAATTGAAACTTTCATTCAACAATGGCATCATTCCATTGAAAACACTTCACTTTTAGATACTTACAAATGTTTTAAAATGAATTTTGAATATGAACATTATTTAGACGTGTTGCCAAACTCCTTAAGAATCATTTTATCAAGGTTAAGATTGTCGTCGCACTCCTTGAGGATACAGACAGGGAGGTTTGGGCGAAATAGAATTAATAGAAATGAACGATATTGTTTATGTTGTAATTCAAATGACATCGAAGATGAATTTCACTTTATTTGTGTCTGTGTTTGTTTTAACAATCAACGGAAAAAGTATATGAATAAATTTTACTATAAGAGACCAAATATGTTTAAATTTATTGAACTCATGAAATCAACAGATAGAAAGAAATACACTATTTAGACTTGCAAAATACGGGGTCGGCCTGGTCTAATTTCCACCCATCTCCACCATGTTAAATAGCAACCGTTTGAGCAGTCACAGAGACAAACTGCTCCCATACCGTACTTTCTCGTGACCATGTCACCTTTAAACTATCTTAACACAATCCATTTGGGGGGTTAAATGTGCATCATGACCGATCCGTTTTTTTGCTATCGGCTGATTTCCAGAGAGGGGGCGTGTCAATTCAAATAGAAGAGGTCACGCCCAGACTGATAACAGACATCTTTGGTTCTCACCGCATGGAGAAGTAGTCCTGTAAAATACAAACAAAACACTTTTAAAACATCAGGAGAAGACAAAGCAATCACACAGTACCAATATATATACTCTAAATGTAACACTTTCCTGTGAAAACACCTTGGAAGTTGGACTTTCAATATTTCAAAGAACTACTTTCTAGGCTACAACGACCCGGAAGTGATTCAACACCGGGCAAACACCATACGCAAAGGAAGCCTTTACACTCAGAAATGCATTTGTATAGTTGTTGTTGTTGTTGTATTTTTTTCTTGTATTTTTCTTTTGAATTCATCCTCATGATATGTTACTTTTTTCATACACCATGTGATATATTTGTTTTTTCATACTATTTATGTATGATGATGTACTATGTACAAGTCGTGAAATAAAAATATGTTCTGTTCTGTTCTGTTCATGATAAATCCTGACTTGAAGCTGATATTATATTTATATTTCATGTGAGGGTAGTCACGGATAGCTACATGATAACTCTTGACTTGATGCTGGTATTAATTTCATACTTCGTGTGAGGGTAGTCACGGATAGCGACATGATATATCCTGACTTGATGCCTGTATTGAATTTGTATTTCATGTCAGGGTAGTCACGGATAGCTACATGATAAATCCTGACTTGATGCTGGTAACACATTCATACTTTGTGTGAGGGTAGTCACGGATAGCAACATGATAACTCTTGACTTGTTGCTGGTATTACAATTATACATTGTGTGAGGGTAGTCACAGATAGCTACATGATAAATCCTGACTTGATACTGGTATTACATTTATATTTCGTGTGAGGGTAGTCACGGACAGCTACATGATAACTTTTGATTTGGTGCTGATATTGCATTCATATTTTGTGTGAGCGTAGTCACGGATAGCAAAATGATTAATCTTGATCTGATGCTGATATTGAATTCATACATCGTGTGAGAGTAGTCAAGGATAGCTACATGATAACTCTTGACTTGTTGCTGGTATTACATTCATACTTCTTTTGAGGGTAGTCACGGATAGCTACATGATAAATCCTGACTTGATGCTGGTATTACATTCACACTTCTTTTGAGGGTAATCACGGATAGCTACATGATAAATCCTGACTTGGTGCTCGTGTAACATTCATATTTCATCTAAGGATAGTCACGGACAGATACATGATAAAACTGATTTGATGCTCGTATGTATCGTGTAAGGGTAGTCACGGATAGCGAAGTGATATTTCATCACATACAGCTGGTATTACATTCATATTTCCTGTGAAGGAAGACACGGCTAGCTTCATAATAATTCTTCACTTGGTGCTGTTATAACATTCATATTTCGCGTAAGGATATTCACAGATAGCTAGATGATAAATCTTGACTTGGTGCTGGTATAACATTCATATTTAGTGTGGGCATAGTCACGGATAGGTACGTATAATTGTTGACCCATTGCTGGTATTACATTTATATTTCGCGTGAAGATAGTCACGGATAGGTACATGATAAATCCTGACTTGGTGCTGGTGTACCATTTATTGTATCGCAATACAACTGAAATATTGTAGACATTTATTTAAAGGACATAACGAGTTAAACTAACAAAAACTTGTTTAACGGGGTACATTCCTCCATCTAATGTTAACCCTGGTTCAATGCTTAGAAAGATAATTGAGAAGCCTAACATTATCGCAATACAAGTGCAATATTGTTGACATGTATTTAAAGTTTATAACGAGTTAAATTAACAATAACTTGCTTAAACGGGATAAGTTCGCCCATCAATTTTTACCCTGGTTCAATGCATAGAAAGATAATTGAGAAGCATACTAGTGTCGCAATATAACTAAAATATTGTTGACATGTACTTAAAGTACATGACGAATTAAACACACAAAGGACCTTCTTATAACAATTCACAGCAGCAAGGCTAGGACACAAATTCGCCCGTATAAAAATAAAACATTTACTTTGTAATATTGTATGATAAACAGATTTCGAAATATTTGGTGTAGTCTTATCCTATAGGTCTATAGTGCACGTATAGCATAGGCCAAGTATAGGAAAAAGGGAGACCCAGTTTTTGGCGTGGCTGAAAGAATTCAAGAGAGTTAACAAGGGAGAACACTCTTGTATCACATAATACAGGATCACAGTGGCGATAACAGTGAAACCGTGAAAACTGCATCACCTTTAAAATCCTTTTTATGCGGGAACCAACCTCATGCTTATGCAAACAGGTTAGATCCAGGCCAGCCGCCAAGTAAATTGGCGGTTGGCCTATGATCTAACATGTTTGCTACTCTGAGAATCTTTCCTTATCAAAATTAAGCAGATATCTAAGATTTTGGAAAGCAGACAACATAATAATATATTGTTAGAGAATTTCCCAGCATTCTTAGGGTAAAAATATTTTACACACAAAACATAAACCGAAGGGTAGTCGCTTTAAAAGGACTATCTGAAAGATTGTATTGCAGATATTGCAAAACGTTTTAATGAGTTTATATCATAAACAACGAGCTAGACATAGAATAAAAGGTGCTTTCATCAGATACCATCGCCACATGGGTCTTCAGATAAGCTTTTGTCATAACATAACTTAACATAACATAAAATAACATGAGATAATATACCATAACATAAGATAATATAACATGATATAACGTAACATAGTAGTTTTTAGTAATTACCTCCAATTGAATTTATCAATTTTACATCTAAATTAAAATTACATGAATGAAAGGTGACAAATCAAAATTTCAATCCATAAATTCTTATGTTATAAAATTTGATAGTATAACCACATTTGTACAAAAGGGCCCGGGTTCGATCCCTGTAAGGCAGGGTGAAAAATGCCGCGACTAGCCCTCAGGTCGGCGCGAGTACTAGTTTGGTATCCAGAAAACAGTCATCGAGGGGAATTTAAATAAGCTTAACCCTTTTCCCAAACAACAATCTTAACTATCCCTAATTGAAACAGTTTGCAGACGGTATTTCAAAATGTAATGAAGTTGTAAAATAATCTCCTGATAGAGCAGATAGCATTGTGGGAAAAGGAAAAATTGCTTGGTACGAGCAACTCCTCCTTTTCCCACAATGTTTTCTAAAGTTGTCTGCAACAAAGAGGTCAAATGTCGTGACTGTTTGGGAAAGGGTTAAGCAAGGTGTTGTAGTAAGAATTCCTGTGTTATCTATTATCCGGCTTTCCCATCTTATTGTTAATATCAGTTTTTAATGTTTATTTAATCTCTGAGTTAGTCCCTTAAAAGTATGAAAGACAAAACTTGAAACTTACTGCTGCGTAACATGTGATGAAGCCTTTTATAAGGGTCCAAACGAATCCAGTGTTCACCTAATTGTACTCTTCGTTAACTAATACTGATGTTAAATGGAGGATGCGATCTTTGGCATGGTCCTTTTGTTTAACAACCTCATCTTCATCATTATGGATTCATTGGATTCAGACAAAGTCTGAAATTAAGCATCTGAAATAAGAAAAAAAGAATAATGTAAATATATGATAAGTCGGTGTCAAATGCATGGACTAGAGTTTAAACACTGTTTCAACAATATTCAAAATTATAGTACTGGAACCAACTTCATGCTTATGCAAAGAGGTTAGATTCAGCCCAGCAGCCAAATTAATTGGGGGCAGGCCTCTGATCTTACCTGTTTGCTTCTCTAAGTCTCTTTCCTCATCAAAATTTAGTAGGGATGGGAACGAATATTCGAATATTCGAATAGCGGGTCGAATATTCGAATAGCAAAATAGTATTCGAATATTCGATTTTAATGAACCCATATTACTGTATGTTTACCATAAATTTTATTCAAAAATAATGTTGTTTTATTTTCATTTTCTTCCTCTAAACCGATCCCAAATATCGAAGAACGTGCCTAGCTCCCAGGTGCAGTTACGATGTTTTTACAACGTATGTCACACAGTAAAACACCTGTGACAAATTACCACATCTTTTGACAGTTTGCAAAACGATTAATTCCTAAGTGTGAAAATAGTCGATTTTAAGCCGCTAAATCTAACACCTTAATGATCTGCACTTGCTCCTTATTATCCCAAACAAGTCAGTCACGCTAATTGACAATTGTCAGTGTCAACCAATCACGTAACTTGTTTGTCGTGAAATTAAACAATTACTCTTTCAATAACCAATCGTAATCATGATTGCATATGCACGAAGACCAATCAAATAATGTGTTAGAAAGTATATTTTTCTTCAGAATAATTTGTCAAACTTATCTTCATTCTAATTTCTACATCTATTCGATAAACATCACAATGTCTCCATCACGTGTCTGGAATTACTTTATTCGTTCTGCCGATAAGTCGAAGGCGACCTGTAACCTGTCTAACCAGGACTTTGTATTCAAGAATACAACATCCAACCTACTGAATCACTTGAATGGCAAGCATCCATCCGTTTTGACGTCCGAAACTGTAATATTTGATATTGCATGCACCTACATGTATACAGATATCGGCTTTACACAAAAGGTTTGAACAGAGGACTAGTGTACTAGTATTCGTTCATGCAGACATTCGGACATCAAAACGAATTCTAAAATCGAATATTCGAATATATTCAAATAGTTTTAGTCGAATATTCGAATAGTGATTTCACTATTCGTTCCCATCCCTAAAATTTAGCAAATATTTAAGGTTATGAAAAGCAGACGACACACAAATCTGTTTTTGGAAATTTACCCAGCATTCTAAGGGCGAAATATTTCAGCTGTGAACTGCAGCAGACGAATATTCATGAACGTTAAATGGCCGTTCATGAACACATATTTTTTTCTTGAAATTCAAGACACAAATTTATAAAAATCAAAAACAGATTCATGAACATGTTGTTAATGTTCATGAACATGTTGTTGGAATTCATGAAAATGTTCAGAACAGCTTTGTGTTAAATGTGGTTAATGTTCATGAATGACCATTTGTCTTCCATAAGTGTTCAAGAAGTCCATAAAACTGGTCTTAAATCTTTTGGAGGGGAATATTATTTCAGTTATGAATTGCAACAGACTGTATTCAAATCAACTGTCCAATTGAAAAGAAAAACATCCATGCAAAATGATATGAATACTCTACTCTGTCACTTTTGGTAATCAAGATAAATAATATCACTAGCTCTTTAGCTATTTACTATAATTAGCAAATAAATAGAGAATAAATGGTTGGTGTCATGAATCGGAAATGTTATCGGACAAGGCGAAGGAATAATATCCGGTGAACCGAAGCCCAATAATATTTCCTATTCAAAGACAACAACCATCTATTCTATTAATCATGTTACCTTTATTGATTTAAATAAACAATCAAAAATTGAAATAAAACACGAAAAAAGTGAGACAAAACAGAAAATTAATACTGATAGGTGGTGCGCACAGTGATCCCTTGGTTTAGTGACAGATATCAAAAATGTTATGAGGCACATTGTTTTTGGTCCGTAACTTGCACTATTTAAAGTCTTTTTCTTGAAGATAAAGGGCAATATAGTACATTATCACAACATGCTGCTGTTTTTGTATGTTCCTCTCCTTAATGGGTTTCTTTGATTGTGTTCATTTAAGTGATGAAAATTAAATAATGAATGCTGTTAGACCCTATTTGATGAACTTGTTTAACATAAGTTATTTTGCGCTTGAAAAGGTAGTTTTCTCCAATTTAATTTTGTTTATCAACACCCTGTTTGTTTACCAACATTTTCCAGCAAATTGTGATTCTCTTATTCAGAAATTCGAATATCATCCATACTTATCAGTGTTTTTTCCAGTTTTGGGGGAACAGGATTTGGTCCCATAAAGGGGGTGGGGTGGGGGAATTTGAGCGTAAAAGGGGGAAAAGGGAGAGGTTTTGTGCTTAGCAAGTAACTAATAAATCAAGTTATAACACTATAATTCACCATACATAGAGAGAAAATATTTTTCAACTTTTCATGTTCAAAGTTCAACATTTCCTCATTAAAATTGAATTTCACTTCCAAGAGTGGAATTTTTCAAATATTTGGGGGGAAATATGAACACTAGAGATGGGCGAATGGGGCCGAATAATGCCCAATATTTCATAAAAAAAGAACGGGTTACACTGCTTATTTAATTTACATTGATTATGCCGAGAGCTTGAAGCTTATTGAATTTACTCTCGATGACTGCTTCCTGGATACTTAAAACCAGTACTAGTGCTGAATTGTGGGTTTGTCTCGGCAATTTTTACTTTGCCTGACGGGGATCAATACCGGGACCCTTGGTATCAAAAGGCCGTTGCTCTACCTCTACACCACTGTACTTGCTTAAGCACAGTTGTAAACAATTGCAAGAGACATTTGCGATAAAAGGAAAACTTGCTGCAATAAGATCCTTTAACCCTTTACCAAACACCAAATTTTCATCTGTGTGAAAGAGTTTGCAGACGACATTTCAAAATGTGATGAAAAATAGTCTTCTGATAGAGTACAAAACATTGAGGAAAAAGGAGAAATTGCTCATCACGAGCAATTTATCCTTTTCCCACAGTGTTTTCTAGTGTCGTCTTCTACAAAGTGGTTAAATGTCGTTATTGTTTGGTAATGGGTTTACTCTTTTGGCGCAATACTCACATACCAGTATATGGGAATGCCTGCTTGAGTACAATAGTCGATGCGATTGCTGAATATAAAATTATCCAGGAACCAGTCATCGAGAGAGAATTTAAATAACTTCAAGCTTTCGTCACAATTTATGTACAATATAAAAGTTTAACCCTTAACCAAACGTAAAATTTTTCGACTGTCCCAAATTGAGAGAGTTAGCAGACGACATATCAAAATGTGTTGAAATTTAAAAATGATATTCTGATAGGGCAGAACACGTTGTGGGAAAAGGAGAAGTTGCTCGTCACGAGCAATTTCTCCTTGTCCCACAATGTTTTTCAGAGTCGTCTGAAACAAACTGGTCAAATGTCGTCATTGTTTGGTAATGGGTTAAACTAGAATTTATTATATAAGTTTTGAGTTAAGGAACCCTTTCATACTTATGAATAAGGTAGTGATATACAAGCTAGATGACTGACGTATCAATCGGAACTACTCGGGTACTTCCGTGAGCTGAGTAATACACCGCGGATATAAGTGTAGGGTTACCGTCTTTCGGGTAAATCGGCCCCGGCGTATAACACCTTTTCTAAGCGTGCACGTTAAGTAGTTCAATGTGTATGGAAGTGTTGGACATCCTTTTAAATCATTTTTTTTCGTAACCCATACGAAATGGCGATATTATAAGTTGTGACATATATAGTTGTTTCCTTAATCAAATTAAACGACTTCTAAGATTTCACATTTAAGATCTATTTTTGAAAACGAAAGTGAAATGACGTCATTCCGCTGATAAAAATATGGCGTCATCCCTATTATTTCAGAGGTATTTTCATTGGATAAACCCGATGTGTTCAGATTGCTGAGGTATTTCAAACTGATCCACAGGCGGATCGTTTATACTGCCAGCGAAATGGCAACAACATAGACACCGTTATTGACAAACTGACGCAGTATGTGCAGGCCGTGTCATTAATCTATAATGCTATTGGTAAGGGATATTTTGTTGATATTAGTCAAAACTTCATGTTGAGAATGCTATGAAATAATACTTAAAACCCGCCATTTTGAAACTCATTCTGGCATCTGCTAATAGTTCCGGACGCCGACCGAGATTAACCGAAAAGTTACGAAGTAATCGGATGGCGGAATAAGTTTCAAAATGGCGGCCGAGAACTAACGAAGTAATCGGATGTTAGAATGAGTTTCAAAATGGCGGAATATGGGTATATTACCTTAAAAGAATATTCTGTATATCATGAGTTGTACGTTACTAAAAGGACGATCTCACAGATTGGGAGTTTAACTTTTTACAATGATCTGTCTTCTACCCATACAATGACAAGATAGATTCTTTAGTAACATTTATGTAATACTAGATCATTGGAAACATCATCTCCGTTTATAACATTACAGAAAAGATTTAGATCATTCCGAATTTCGTATTGCAGATATTCCAAATCATTTGAACGGATTTATTTCTTAACCTTTTCCCAAACAACAAATTTTCGACTGTCCCAAAATGAAAGAGTTCGCAGACAACATTTCAAAATGTGATGAAATTGAATAAAATTCGTCAGAAAGAGCAGAAAACACTGTGGGAAAAAGGAAAAATTTCTCTTTCCGAGCAATTTCTCCTTTTCCCACAATGTTTTCTAAAGTCGTCTGAAACAAAGTCGTCAAATGTCGTGATTGTTTGGGAAAGGGTTAAACAGCGAATCAACTTTAAAATAATGTGAGCTTCGTTTGGACACCATCGTCACATGGGTATTCTGTGACGTCTCGCCGCTCTTGTTACGTGGATTTACATGAGGCAATGTGTGCGAGAAAGAATTCCTGCGTTATCCATAAACAGACTTTCCATTATAAGTGCTGACAGGCGCGAAGACTCTTCACATTATATAACGAAATGGCAGGATTTCGGTAACTTAGAAGTAAAGAAATTGCAAAATGGTCTTTGTGTGGTGACAATGGTTGTTAATATCAAACTTTAACCCATTATCATTCCAGTTCCCTCTAAACTTTAGGGAGGATAAGAAATATGATGTTGTTTGAAAGAACTGATTAATTTCCTACGCAGTTTGGTAGATTATCCATGAAAACATGCAGAACATGCAGGTATAAAGATAAACAACACAACTGATCAGTGGATGACAGTGTTTTTCTCTGTTCGTATGTGTCTTTTACGGGTTAATTTTCTCGTTTCGGTACATTTTACTTTTATTTCACTTCTACAGACTTTGACGGGTCTGGGTCGCCTGATAACCTCGGCTTCGTCATCAAGAAGATCAAAATTTACTCCGATCCGACGGCGGAGTGATACAAATATTGGGGTAACTACGCCGTGGACTGCTTTCTTGACAACACTCGGAGGATAATTATGACGAGCTCTGTTTGTCCTACTTGTTCACCTACAGGGATTTCGATAACGGTGTGCTCGGGCTGGCCTGGATTGCGGAACCTTTGGGTTACTTTGCTGGAAATGCCAACCTTTGGGTGACTTCTCAATATGTCTTTCACTTGTGATGATTTCATAATGAATATAAACCTAAAATGTGTCTTTGGTAAAGGTACACTTTTAAACCGATTTTCAAGAGTATTACTTGTTTAATAAAATATAAATATTTTTATGGTGTCGCCCAAAGGTAAACGCCTCTATGTTCATGAATAAGACCAACCTTTCGGGCACAGCCGCTATACGGCGGCCAAATGTTGTTTTTATATGTACCCCAAAGGTCGATTTTAGAAAAGAGTTTCTATACTTAAATTCATCCCTGTCGACTCCACTTATTGTCCTAGAAACACGTTAATGGATACACAATCTCAAAAAAGACCAATTTCCCGCGAATCTTCCCCGTTTTTTCTCTTTTTTAAAGTTTTCACAAATCTTTGATAATGCACCTACCGATTTACCTTGAATAAAGCCTTAAAGCGCCTTCGTTTTGAAAAACTTCATTTCATTTTCGCGCCTTTCATTTGTCTTATAGATATATATATATATCAATTTGTTCGTACTTCCATTCAAAAGCCAGTCTGAAACGCCTTAGAAATGGGGTGTAAGTACGAACAAATTCCACCTTCCGGTTTTCCAAAATGCTAAAATGTTATTAATATTACGAACTGTACTATTGTTAATTCATATGCCGATTGCCCACTTCCTACATTTCAATAACAATAAACTTGAATTGTTTCCATAACATTAATTAATCCATTGCCAGTCAGTCTTTTTACCAAACTTTTTCGATCAAAATACGGGTTCATTGGTCAGAAGAAATCAAAAAATCAGTTTGTTCAATACAACCTCCGTTTTAATCTTAAAATATAGCCAAGGTATCAGACAATTAAGGAAAAGAGCTTACACACATGTTCGCCTGTCTCTCTGTCTACAATACATTCCGAATAATGATACTTTATTCTAAAAATACCGGCATTTTTAAAATCAATATTTAACTCATTATTAAATGAGTTAATCCTCAGTAATACAAAAGATATAAGCTTGAAATAACTTCTAAACATTAGAACAACATCTTAAAACTTACGAAAAGGTATTTTAAAATCATTATCAGTCCTTGTCAATTGTCCATACGTCCGTCCGCACGACCAGCTACAATCCATTTTTCAATTTTCAAGAAAACTCGTCAAGGACACTCTTTTGTACGGACAGTCAAACAAAGATATGGTTATACATCGCATATCATCGTCTTTTGATAGGGTTCATCTAACAGAATATATAGAAGTTTGAGGAAAACAAGCATAATAATCGTCTACAGAGCGTGTCGAACATATGTAAAACACCACACATTTCCTGCCAATTCAAGTCTTTAAGGCGGGAAAATGGGGGTCACGAATAACGCCTCATGCAGACAGACACACGAAAACAAGGTCGTGATAAGATATTTTTATCATTTTTATTATTCATATTCAAACGGAGAACCCTGTGAATACAAGCACACTGAATACAAACTACACGCAAGCCCCGTGCTGTACCGACATATGTGTAAAGCTTCGTTTTGAATATTAATGCATGTAAACACGGCCGTTCCGTCTACCGATCGTTTCATCAAATGATTTTGTTGCATAATTGGGATTGTTATGTTGGCTACATATGTAATTTGGAATAGTATTATCAATTTCTCCAATTTCATTGTGTATTTTGTATTCATCCCTGGGAATGGGGAATCTGTCCTTGAGAATGGGGAATATGTCCCTGAGATAGAGAATATGTCCCTGAGATGGAGAATATGTCCCTGAGATGGAGAATATGTCCCTGAGATGGAGAATATGTCCCTGAGATGGAGAATATGTCTTTGAAAATCAGGAATATGTCTCTGAGATTGGGAAATATGTCCCTGAGAAAGGGGAAAAGGTTCCTGCGACGGGGAATATGTCCCTGAGAATGGGGAATATGTCCCTGAGAATGGGGAATATGTCCCTGAGAATGGGGAATATGTCCCTGCGAATATGGAATATGTCCCTGAGAATGGGGAATATGTTCCTGCGAATGGGGAATATGTCCCTGAGAATGGGGAATATGTCCCTGCAAATGGGGAATATGTCCCTGAGAATGGGGAATATGTCCCTGAGATGGAGAATATGTCCCTGAGATGGAGAATATGTCTTTGAAAATCAGGAATATGTCCCTGAGAAAGGGGAAAAGGTTCCTGCGACGGGGAATATGTCCCTGAGAATGGGGAATATGTTCCCGAGAATGGGGAATATGTCCCTGCGAATATGGAATATGTCCCTGAGAATGGGGAATATGTCCTGCGAATGGGGAATATGTCCCTGAGAATGGGGAATATGTCCCTGCGAATGGGGAATATGTCCCTGAGAATGGGGAATATGTCCCTGCGACGGGCAATATGTCCCTGAGAATGGGGAATATGTCCCTGAGAATGGGGAATATGTCCCTGCGACAGGGAATATGTCCCTGAGAATGGGGAATATGTCCCTGAGAATGGGGAATATGTTCCTGTGAATGGGGAATATGTTCCTGCGAATGGGGAATATGTCCCTGAGAATGGGGAATATGTTCTTGCGAATGGGGAATATGTCCCTGAGAATGGTGAATATGTTCCTGCGAATGGGGAATATGTCCCTGAGAATGGGGAATATGTCCCTGAGATGTATAATATGTCCCTGAGATTGGAAATATGCCCCTGAGAATAGGGAATATGTTCCTAGGAATGGGGAATATTTCCCTGAGAATGGGGAATATGTCCCTGAGAATGGGGAATATGTCCCTGCGAATGAGGAATAGGTCATTGAGATATGTAATATGTCCCTGAGAATGGGGAATATATCCATGAGATGGGAAAAATGTTCCTGAGATGGGGAATATGTTCCTGCGAATGGGGGATATGACCCTGATAATTGGGAATATGTCCCTGAGAATGGGGAATATTTCCCTTCGAATGAGGAATACGTCCTTGAGATGAGGAATACGTCCCTGAGCATGGGGAATATGTCCCTGAGAATGGGGAATATGACCCTGATAATGGGGAATATGTCCCTGCGAATGGGGAATATGACCCTGATAATGGGGAATATGTCCCTGCGAATGGGGAATATTTCCCTTCGAATGAGGAATACGTCATTGAGATGAGTAATATGTCTCTGAGATGGGAAATACGTCCTTGAGATGAGGAATACGTCCCTGAGCATGGGGAATATGTCCCTGAGATGAAGAATATGTCCCTGAGATGGAGAATATGTCTTTGAAAATCAGGAATATTTCTCTGAGAAAGGGGAAAAGGTTCCTGCGACAGGGAATATGTCCCTGAGAATGTGGAATAGGTCCCTGAGAATGGGGAATATGGAACATTCCGGAACATTAATTAATCAATAATTTAACAAATACATTGTACATATGAAAACATTTTTGATTATTACAATATGTAAATACCTGCCTAGGGGATGGCCGAATCTAAGTTGGTAGAACTTGTGGCCAAACCCTTTTGCCTAATTACTCCTTTATTTTATTGAATGTACATGTATATTTTGTAAAATGTTATGGCAATAAAATATGTTTAAAGTAAAGTAAAGCATGGGGGATATGTCCCTGAGATGGGGAATATGTCCCTGAGCATGGAGAATATGTCCATGAGATTGGGGAATATGTTCCTACGACGGGGAATATGTTCATGAGATGTGGAATATGTCCCTGAGACGGGGAATATGTCCCTGGGAATGGGCAATATGTCCCTGAGATGAGGAATGTGTTCCTGAGAAGTGGAATATGTCCCTGAGACGGGGAATATGTCACTGAGAATGGGCAATATGTCCCTGAGACGGGGAATATGTCCCTGAGATGAGGAATATGTCCCTGAGCCTGGGGAATGTGTTCCTGAGATGTGGAATATGTCCCTGAGATGTGGAACATGTCCCTGCCAAAGGGGAATATGCCCCTGAAAACTGGGAATAGGTCCCTGAGATGGGGAATATGTCCCTGCGAATGGGGAATATGCCCCTGAAAACTGGGAATATGTCCCTTCGAATGGGGAATATGTCCCTGAGATTGAAGAAAATGTCCCTTCGACGGAGAACATGTCCCTAAGATTCGGAAATATGTCGGAATATTTTTTGCAATGTTTCGAGATTTGCAATTTCTCCTTTTGCCATGATGTTTGACTTATTTTTCTCTATAATTGCTTAGAATTTGAAGAAAATCGGAGTCAAAGTGTCATTTTGGTCAAAGTCAGCGAAGGTACTTCCTTCGATGTGGAAATCTTTTCTGTGATTCCCACGAAACTTTGTAGAAATAAAGATGGCATTAATTGATGATGCAGCAAGGAAAATAAGACATGAAAGTCTTTGTTTTAGAAAATGTTATTAGCTAATGAAACTGCTTAAAACATCAATTTTGAAAACGGTAACTGAAAACATTAAGAAAAAAAAGAAATATAGGATTTTATTTATATTCTTGTAGACAATATTCTAGTCTAAGAATCAACGAAAAAACAAAACCGTAAAAATAAAACGAAATTTGAGAAAAAAAGACTAAATTACCGTGTTTTTTTATTTTTCGAAAGGACTGTGTTGTTGGTAGTTGATTGCTCTATCACCTCTTTTTTAGATAAAATGGAGACAATTTCCTTCAAGCCAGTGAAGAAACCTACATGTTGTTGAAAACGGTATTAAAATATCCCAACGCATTCGGTTCCTACAACGATTTTACCAATGTCGGATGATCAAAGAGACATAGAATTGTCGTGGTGTTTTAGGTACTAAAGACGGATATCTGTCGGATCCGTTTATAGCGAATTTCTCCCCTCTACAACGATTCATTTACTAAAACTTATGCATTCCTTTATCTGCAGGAAATATCTATAAAATGAGACCATCGGATGCCGAATATGAGCATTGACTAGTGGCAGACGAGATTCTGAACCTTTGTTAATATATAGAACCTTTGGGTTGGAGAGGGTTTTCATTTTTTGGAATTCGGACCTTCCAGTTTGGAGATATTGTGTGCTGTGTGATCGATAAAACTATCCGGTTTTCGACTTTTAATGGAGAAGACATGGTAGGGTAGCGATCAACAGCTTTTGACGAGGTTCGAAGCCCGCTAAAAGAGGCAGCAGAGACTCAAAGTTGGAGCTTTGGCTATCCTTGGAGCTAAACTGTCAAAGTTAAAATTCCTCCGTATGCGAGTATAAGGGTATCTTAGGTGCCAACTTTCTCCAGAAATACAAACTTCTCTTCCATCAGACTTATATATCATTTTACCCTAGGACTCTTTAAAGAATTAAGGAAAGCGTTTTGTCCGATAAGAGCATTGGCTAGTGTCAGCAGGGGTTCGAACATGGGTCGGACAACTGTTGTTTTTTATATGTATAATGCACGATTTCTGACGGTTTAGAGGGATGGAAACCCTCATTAGATGAGATAGACTTCTAATGTTGGTATATGTTTTAAGTACATGTCCCAGGTACAATTCTAGACCAAAATGCTGATGATTGGATTCTTATTCGATGAGCAATGGCTAAGTTTCGGAAAAAAACGTTAAAAAAGAGGTTGTAAATGGGATGTATGAGTAGTATTCAGTGGCGATTTTCTCAAATCTTATGAAAACTACTTATTATTGTAGACATGTGTCTTGTGTACATGCACATATAAACACACTTTTGATACGAGCATTAGCTAAGCGTCGTTCGGGGTTCAAACATGGGTGGGAAATGAACGGGAAATAGGTTGTAAATGAATATGACGATACAGCAGAAATCGCATTGGATGGGACTGTTGTCCATAATTTGATGTATGTTGTATGTACATGTCGTGGGTACATAATATTCCAGAAAGTTGTTGGTTTGACCCTCGGTTTGTGAGCAATGGCTTGTTTCCGGGATCGAACCTTGGTAAAATACAAGTTGAAGAAGGCGTATTTTGTGCATTTTTGATTCCATTTTTAGATGAGCAGTGAGTTTGTTCTTGTAAAATGTTTCTATAAGATTTCAGTTGAACCTCATATAAACACAACGAAATAAGAAAAAAGACGTACATCTGTCCATCTGTCCGTGCAGGTGTCCGCACAAGGAGATAGGTTGTGAATTTCGGGATTTTGACACAGTTTGAAATTGAATTGTGAGAAAAGTAGAAATGATTTTAAATAAGAACTTGCAGGTATCGTTCGTTTAATACATTATCTACATGGGAATGGAATATGGCGAAAATGTATATCTCCGTCTGTGTGTATTGAGCAGTATAACAGTCAGCTCAATTGCGTTTATAGAAGGGAGAAAATTGGCAATTTTCCGTGGAAGTTTGAGATGCTTTCAACAGACACATAGGGTTTGTTTTGTTACAATGTTTATATTTGATTTTAGTTTAGTCCTTACCTGACAAGAATATGTAAGAATGAGAGTTTTGAGTTTGTCTGTCTGTCAGTACGGGTGTCTGTGCGAGGCGTTGGATGATGGAATTTGTGATATTGACCAAGTTTGGATAATTATTGTGAGAAAAGTAGATACGATATAGACTAGGATCGTCCGTTTCATGACCAACTCTGACACTTTCCGCCTTATGGGGATTTAATACGTGAGCAGCCTTCAGATAACTCTCATATGTCATTAGTCTAAGGAATAGATGTATAGAGACCAGTTAGGATTGTCGTATATAGAGTAAATCATTCTTTTCATGGCCAGCACTGATGCTTTCCGCCTTATGGGTATTTAATACGTTAGTTGCCTTCAGATAGCTCTCATATGTTATTAGTCTAGGGAATAACCATACAGAGACCAGTTAGGAATTTCGTATATAGAGTAAGAGCTCCTATTAATGACTTACTCTGATACTTTACGCCTCAAAGGGATTAAACACGTGTGTGACGTCATGAAGTCATATTCATGACGAAAACATAATATACATGAGCGGCTTCCCACTGTTTGTACGTGAAGGGAATAAACGTATAGAGACCAGTTAGGAATGTCGTTTATGTATAAAATTACCCTATTCGTGACCAACACTGACCCTTTACGCCTAATGGAGATATAATATTGACATTACCTACAAATCAATCCTAGACTGCGTTTAGTAAGTTTATACACACAGTGTATAAATAATCTCGGACTGCCTAAAAGCAATGTCAAGGTTTTTGACCATAGAGGGATAAAACTGTGTCTTTGTAGGTTTTCGAATGGTTCATTCGATCTAGCCAAGATAAATATTGTCGATTCTTGCCTCAAGGGAGAGATTGTTATATCATCTAATGGATTAAAGTATAGTGGTCCAGTGGAAGAGCATCGGTCTCGGGACCAGGGTTGTTGGTTTGAAACCCATGAGTTGCGAGGTCCGTCTTGCGACCTTTCATTCGTCCACCTTTGAAGCGAGTACTGGTTATGTATTCAGGAAGTAGAATCCAGAGCGTTTAAACTAAGATGAAAGAACTTGTTTCACAATTGATGGTAAAAGAATAAGTGTAAACAAACGGATTTGGTATGGATATAACTGGGTAAGTATACTGGACATGCTTTTTATTTTGACGAGAATAAATTCGGACAATTCGTCTTTCTGAATGTAAAACACAAGGGACTCGTTAAGTATACTGGTCATGTTTTTTCATCTTCGTTGAGGATATGTTCAAACACTTTACGGAAATGTTGCTGGAGGTTTGTCAACCACGCTTATCATGATTTCTATCTTCAAAGGACAAACAAGTATCAACATATTAAAGATATTAATGATAGGAAAAAGTACAAACTTGAATAGAACTGCAGATTGCAGAAACGTATCCAGATCGACACTTTTTTCGACACTAGATTTTGTCTATGCAATAGTATGCTGTCGTGGTTTTGGTCACTTTTTCCTATGTCAAAAATAATGAATGGTGTTTGGAGCCATTGTTGTGAATAAGGGTGCACGAAAGAGGCAAAAAATTCTGTTTAATGGTGTTTATTTCATTTGTTAGTTCATTGGTTACAAGCAATATTAAACGTATAATGAAATCTCCCACAAAAGCCTTACCACACTCTTGAAAACATAATCAAGCACGGACACACTTTAACATAGTATACACACATATATTTGCCCCATCTCTCTGGCACGCATACACAAAACATGAATTTTCAAAGGTTGTGATAAAATTACAAAGACATAAACTTGTTAAAAGTTCTGAGCATTAAAGTATGGAGGTTGAATTATAAATTGTAGTCTGTAATTGTTCATAAAGAACAGCACGCAATAGCAATTTATGGTGAGCAATAAACAGTAACGCTGGCGTGACAGTGTTAACCGGATAGATAACAATTTGTCCTTGACATAGCCAGCCAGCACCATATCGATCTGCAGTCACGTATCATATCTATTGATTATAGAGAATAAATTGTATGCATATTGACATAAAAGAACAAGAACGTTTACGGTTCATAATTGATAAAATGGTTAAATCAATCGTGAATCTTTTCAAATGTTTTTGCAAAAAAATAAAGAAAGAAGTCGAACTCAAACTAGACCTACAGAATTCCCCGGGTGGCGAATGACGTCATAATTATGGCCCAGTGACGACACTGTTTGTGACGTAATCATGTTTACAATATGACGTCAGTGTACTAGATTTTGACATTGAATGGCTATCTTAGACCCTTACCCGATTCTGACATGTACGCATGTACGCCATTTGATTTTTACGAATACTTATGGCGGAGAACTGTAAGTAAGCTATGTACACACAATTGACCTTACGACACAGAGCAGTTAACCACGCCCACCGTAAATAGGGGAGGTCACTCTAATTTTCTCCGACATTCTGAGTGAAATAGCGTCAATGCACAAACTAGGATCCCTGTTTGACATTGCCGATACTTTCGGATATTCTTATTTGAAATCGGAAATAGTCTTACAAAATAAGCACCTGTCTTTATTGCTGGATAATATGTACATAGCATGACAATTTGTAAAGAAGATGGAATATTTTGAGCATTAGCAGAGACATATATAACAGCTCTGTTATTTATCTCTATGACGTTGGGGGAGTGATTTACCCCAGCAGTGTGGGGTCCGATCGGCACCAAACACGATCCGTCCAAAGTCCGATCAGACTCGGATCCGAACGACATTGGTCCGTTCGGCACTGGTTCGACCGGACCTTCAAAATGACCGTTTTTCATACTTCTTCAAAACAGTTAATTCGCAATATTCGCAGGTTACGAACGAAATTATCTAATTTTGATTCTTAAACGGTTTAGATTTTCATTTTGCTTAATCGGCGTATATATCCTGAATGATTCAAAACGCAGACCTACCAATTTTGTCATGTAAAGAATGGTATAATAGTGTTGGTCATGTTGAGATTATGGTGTTAAACAATTGCTGATAGGAACAATCACTATTTTGTTGTCAATTAAGTTAATAATCAAAACTTTCGAACATAATCTTTTGTATGCTACTCAATGGATGATTGTCGGTTTTGCTACTTGATTACGAACTAAGGGTCATTATACCAAACGAAATATTTTCAATTGTTCCAAATTTAAAGAGTTTGCAGACGTCATTTAAATGAAGATGATGAATTAATACTTTTCTAATAGGGCAGGCCATATTGTTGGGAAAGATTAACTTGCTCGTTAAGAGCAATTTCTTATTTTCCCACAATATTTTCCCTAGTTGTCTGTAACAAAGTAGTCGAATGTAGTTATTGTTTGGTAAAGGATTAACAACCCTCGATTGTTAAAAGGATTAAGGGTTTCGACGCTAATTCATATCAATCTGACACAATTGCACTTTTTGCTCAAGTCACAAACCCTTTATTGTTTAGCCGATCGGCGGTCTTTGTAATCAACCATTGGCTACTAAGAGTGTGTTTAACAACATATTACAACAACATTAGATTCTTTAGGGTATTCGGATAAAGTTGGAACAAGGAGCTATGGGTTTGTTTTGTTTTTAATAGCTTTTAAATTTGGATACGATACATCGATCATTACAGGTAGGTGGATTGATGGGCTATAATAAGAAAGTTAATTAATTGTTTAATGTGCTCTTAGGGTCCACTTAAAAACAAAATCAATTAATTAAAATCCAATTTGAAGAATATGTCTATATACAACTGGAAACCATTTCCTCTCACATCATTATCGATCAATATTGTCTTTTTTAGTTAACATTTGATTCATTATCAAATGCAGCTAATAACATTCGCCATTATGTGTCAATTCCGTTTTTTAAAAACAGCGATTTTTCATTTTCAAACGAAGATTAAAGACAAAAATAAAAATTTACTAACATGTGAAAGAAAAAAAGAAAGAAAGTAAAATAATAGTTCATACCTCTATTCTTTACATCGTTTTATAAATTAACTGTTTGCATAGATTTACTAATTGCGTATAGTTCTCAGACATTTCAGAATATATGTGACAGATTTTGGAAACGGTATAAACTCTACTTCACACACAAGTCTCTCCTTATACATAATTTCTCTATTATAAGTACTTAAACAATATCTTAAGCAGTATTGACGAAGAAAAATCACAGCACAGTAGTGCTATGTGTTGACGGAGTCGCAGAGCGTGTTGGAGAAAATGGCGGATAGCCACCGAAGTGTTCGCTGATTGGTCAGTTCCAGCTGTCAATCAAAGTCTGTCGTAAGGTCAATTGGAAATCAACACCCAATACCACACATCCACACACACTCACAAATAAAAACGTCCCGTCTCTCTGACACACATGTACACAAAACATGAATTATTAAAAGTTGTTATATATATTATACCTAGAAGTTGTAACTACCAAGGCATAAAATAGTTACAATATCTGGGGAGTAAAGTAGAATAATCAAATCGTAAATGGACGGGTAGTCTGCAGTTACTCTAAAAGGACAGCAAAAGCAATCTATGGTGAGCAATATAAGTAACACTGTTGTAACATTGTTTACCGGATAAATCACATTTGTATTCGACATGGCCAGCCAGCATGATATCGATTTGCAGTCACGTTTCAAATATTGATTATACATTTTGAAATGTATGCTTTTAGATCAATTTAATAGTATTATCAATGATTCGCCATCATGTTTATATCAGATGATTTGCCCTGAGGAGCTATATATAGAATGTTGAAAAGGACATTAAACAATCATGTCAAAATGGAGATATATTTTGAGAACTTAAAAGAAGAACTTTTACGGCACATACTTAATAAAAGCTTTAAAGCGATCGTGAATCTGTGTTAATTATTTAAAAAAAAAAAATAGGGTATACCTATCAACATTTTTAGCCTTCTATGTACACACAATTGGATATCAACACATTCAAGTTATGCAATAAACAGTAACCATGGTAACAATAGAACATACTATGACTGTCGACATGATGTGTGACCATTGATGTTAGGTAACATGAGACCGTAACTCTGACCCTGAGTAATGGCCGACGTACAGTTTATCACTGTAGAAATATATCGCCGCGGGACTCCCCATATCACGTGTTGTCTGATCTAAGACTGGTTTATATCGACTCAGATCAGACTCCAGTTTGTACACTTTGTGGTGCCCCGATGAACTAACATAAACTTTATCTTCACTCCGGTCAACACAAATACCTTCAGGCCATGACCCGTCAATTCTAATTTCGTGCAGAATTTGCCCCTCATCATTGTAACAAATGACTCTGTCTTTATCTAAATCTGTCATGTAAATATTCCCGTTTAGAACAGTTAAGACACTCCCAACGAATCCAGAGGTGTGGCTGGGGCTCAATTCTGCCACTGGGCCAACAAGGATCCCTGGTAAATGTTAAAGAAACACTTATGAGGCTTACGCAAACAGGTTAGATCCAGGGCAGCTGCCAAGTAAGTTGGCGGCTGGCCTGTGATCTAACCTGTTTGCTATTCGGACTATCTTCACTCATCAAAATTAAGCAGATATTTAAGGTTTTGGAAAGCGGATGACACAATCATCTATTACCAAAAGAATTACCCAGTATTCAAAGGGTTGAGACAAAACTTGAAACTTACCAGAATGTGAAAGGTGATGAAGCCTTCTATAAGGTTTCATCTCAGTCCAATGTTCATCTGATTCTAGCTCTCCCTTCCCTATAGTGGTACTGCCTTCTGTAAAGTTCCATCTCAGACAGTCCAATGTTCATCTGATTCTAGCTCCCCCTTCTCATAGTGGTACTGATGTCTAAAGGTGGACTTGATCTTTGACAGAATGTTACAGGTGATGAAGATTTCTGTAAAGATCCATCTCAGTCCAATGTTCATTTGATTCTAGCTCTCCCCCTTCTCATCGTGGTACTGATGTCTGGGGATGGGCTTGATCTTTGCCATTGTTACTTTATTCCTTGATACAGCTTGTCAAAGGTGATAGATGGAGCATCTGTAAAACAGGAAATAAAATCTTTTCTTCTCAAATTTGAAAAAAAGAGAAAAACACTACTTTTTTCTCTTTAACCCTTTACCAAAAAGTAAGTTTTCGACTGTCCTAAATTGAAAGAGGTTGCAGACGACATTTCAAAATGTGGTGAAATTGAAAAATTATCTTCTGATAGAGCAGAAAACACTGTGGGAAAAGGAGGAATTGCTCGTTTAGAGCAATTTCTCCTTTCACACAATGTTTTCCAGAGTCATCCGCAACAAACTGGTTAAATGTTGTGATTGATTGGTAATGGGTTAATGTAATATTAATCAGATCACCAACGGTATCTATATAATAACAGGACTATGTTGTTGGTACTCTACTGTGAATGATGTACTGTAGGCAATTCGTTATAAACACTTATAGTGCTGGAACTGACTTCATGCTTATGCAAACAGGTTAGATCCAGGCCAAGTAAATTGTAGGCTGGCCTGCGATCTAACCTTTTTGCTACTCTGAGTATCTTTCCTCATTAAAATTAAGCAGATGTTAAAGGTTTTGGAAAGCACACCACACAAAAATCTATTTTAAGAAAATTACCCAGCATTCTAAGGGTTAATACAAGTATCAAATATGTCGTAGTAAAAGAAGCTGATCTTGTGTCACAGTTACAACTTGCACCTTTTCAAAGACAGGCATGGGGTTTGGGTATTTATTTTCTAGAGCCAGACTGAATACTCATCCAATCATTTTCAGCCTTGATCTATTCAACAGTGGCTGCACACGTGAATCTTATGCTGTCATACTCAAAACTTGGGTAAATGACCAAACAGGTGTTCATATGACCAACAAGAACCCGGCTGTGACCATGAAACTGCCCGCAAACTTGTCTAAGACAAATTAAAAAGGCTGTGACCCAAAATATCATGTTGATAAAGATCGCTGGAAACATGGCGGTAAAATAAAAAAAAAATTGTATGGTGATTAGCGCCGTATCAATAATTTTTCAGTTCTGGATCCACCCCTACTTGTATAGGGCTTTGAAGTGACTTACCAAATGTCACTTCCACAAAATGTAAAAGAAATAGAACCATCAATACATATGGAAAACTAAAGTCACCCATACAGACAAGAAGGGTGCTAACAAGAGTTAAGGTCTTACAGCTAAAAATAAAAGGTCTTCCCTGAATAATGAGTACAAGTCTTGGAAGTGTACGCAAGACTAAGGTTAAAATGCTATTTGGATTGCACATGGGGACAGAAAATCGGAAGATTCGCATAGCATTTCAAAAAGTATTGCGTTTTTGGATATTCTGAGACTCATGAATGATTTGAACAGTAAGGGTGATGGTTCAGGGTTCACGCTGGCCTTCGCAAATGGTGCCATTGGCGACAAAATCAAGAAATTGGCGCAAGAAAAACAAATTTGGCGAAAGTGCATGGCGCCGACTATTTTCCGCGAGAATTTGATGTTTGTTTACTGCATGGTTGCCGATCTCGAGTCAATATCGATTTGTTTTTACTGTAGAGCCGAGAACCATGTATCGATGGTTCCTGTAATCGCAGTACTTTGAATTAGAATTGGGAACCAGCTTGTTTATCAAATTTCCGATACGGGATAATCCTGTTTTCACACTTGTTCAGTTCATTATCTGTTGATTGTCAAGTTTGTTGAAGGTGACACTTTCTTGTGTACACCATTTAGTCATTCGCCAGCCTTTACAACTTCAATTATATGGAAATTATGACTTTGATTACTTTAATTGCTTTTCAATCAAATTGTTTGCCCTCGCGCTCCTTTTAAAGAAGTTGACATCAAACATCGACAAAGTCAGTTGTGTTGATTGACAAATAAATGAAACTCTTTTATGCACCGAAGTTTTGGTATATAAAATCCGCGATTTTAATTGACACTTAATTCTGATCCAACACAAGAGTGACTATAAATCGATCATCTCAGTCGTTGAATATGCCTCCCACTAAAAATCAAATAAACATCTGACAAGGAGGCCTGGAGGACAGGAAATAGTTGGTTATGATATGACGCCAAGGTGAAAGTCATGTTTCTGATATGTCCTGTTTCAAATGTTGAGTGTGAGAGAGGATTTAATCCATAGAACCTAATGAAAACAGCACGTAGAAATAGATAGAACAAACGAACACTTGAGAACCTCTTTAGAACCGTAGGTGACCCTAATGAAGGATTTCCCCTTCTACAAAAGACTATTTTGGCTCCAACTTATTGAATTTGGCTCCATTTTTTTTTAATTTGGCTCCAACTTTATCAATTTGGCACAAGTGTTGGCGCAAAGAAAATTTTAGCCAGAGAGAACCCTGTGGTTAAAGCTGGTAATTCTTAATTAACCATAACATTCTATTAATGAATTACAGATATGTAAACAAACTGCCTCGGATAGTCGGATCGTAATGAAACCATAGGCTGTCAGCAAATTTGAAATAAAGGAATGCTCAATTTTTAAGTGTAAAAAACTCTGTTTAATCACCTTTTTTGTTTGTCAATGATCGCAATGGTTAAGATTAATCCTGGATTTTACCAAATAAAACTCGACAACACTTCGGATTCCAGTTTTCGGCGTGGCTGGATATATTCGAGAGAGTAAACAAGGGAGAACACTCTTGTATCACATAATACAGGATCAAAGTGGCGATAACAGTGAAACCGTGAAAACTTCATCACCTTTATAACCCTTTTTATGCTGGAACCAACATCATGCTTATGCAAACAGGTAAGATCCAGGCCAGCCGCCAAGTAAATTGGCGGCTGGCCTGTGATCTTACATGTTTGCTACTCTGAGAATCTTTCCTCATCGAAATTAAGCAGATATGTAAGGTTTTGAAAGCAGACACCATAAGAATATATTGTCGGAGTATTCCCCAGCATTCTAAGGGTAAAAATATTTTACGCACAAAATATAAACTGCATGGTAGTCCCTTTAAAAGGACTATCTGAAAGATTGAGATGTTAACTTTTCAATATTGTCTCCTACCGATTGAATGACAACATAGCTATCTAAAGTAACACAACACTAGATCAAATCAAATTATTGACAGTTTCGCAACCCCTTTTATAACCATACAGAAAAGATATAGACTATTTGTATTGCAGATATTGTAAACCGTTTATATGGGTTAATTTTGTAAACAACAAACTAAACTTAGCATAACAGGTGCTTTAATCAGAAACCATTGTCACATGTGTTTTCAGATAAGTTTATTTCCGCTCTTATCACGACACTTAACCCTTTCCCAAACAACACATTTTCGACTTTTCCAAATTGAAAGAGTTTGCAGACGACATTTCAAAATGTGACCAAATTGAAAAATATTCTTCAGATAGAGCAGAAAACCTTGTTGGAAAAGGAAAAATTCCTCGTTACAATGTTTTTTAAAGTCATCTGCAACAAAGTGGTCAAATGACGTGATTGTTTGGGAAAGGGTTAAGCAAGGTGTGATGGAAAGAATTCCTGTGTTACTTATTATCTGGCTTCCACATAGAAGCACTGACATTACATTGTCCAACGAAATAACAGGATTTCAGCAGTGTTATAGTATGGCTGTTACAAGTGTCGTCTTGTAGCAGACGCACCAGTGACCGTACAGCATGCACTGCATACTACCTGTTCACTCGTTAATGTACAGTCAGTTAGTCAACACGAATTATACTTTATAGTAAGAAAACACCTGTTATTCTTTATTTATTCATTCCCATACCCTCTACGTACCCGCAACACTGGACTTAGCTATATACAGTGAACCCACATAACATTACAACTTCCAAAATATACCAATGCCGCTGATGAAGTTTGAACCTGGGACCTCTTGTGTCACGAATCAAAAATTGACTGGATAAGTGTTGGGATACATTTCTAATTTGGTCAGGATAAATTCCCACATTTCGTCTTTTCGGATATAAACCAAAAAGGACTGGATATACCGGTCATGTTTCCAACTTTGGTGATAATAAATTTTGTCTTTCCGGATATAAACCACAAAGGACTGGATAGGAATACTGGACATGCTTTCTATTTTGGTGAATGTGAATTCCAACACTTTCAGGATATGTTGTTTGGACAATCGGTCAGATAATGACTGGGATAGGACAATCAAGGACGGCAAAAAGTGCAAATTGGATAGAACTGCAGTTTGCTAAGACTATCCAGATCGACACTTTTTGAAGACACGATTTTATGATGTTGTAAGAAAACGCTGTTGTGGGTTACGTGATTTATTTCTATATATGTTATAACGGACGGTGTTTGGGAATCTAATTGGGAATAAGAACACACGAAATAGAAAGCTGTATTATCAGATGGTGTTTATTTCATGTGTTACACTCATCATGTAAGAATTCAAAAATACTCCGAACAACCTACAAATAGCCTTACCATACTCGAACATAATAAAACACGGGCAGACACATGGACACACACACCCAAACATACATAGACGTCCCATGTAGTCTACACAAAACATGAATATTGTAACTACCAAGGCATAAAATAGTTACAATTTCTGAGAGTTAAAGTATGATAATCGAATTACAAATGAGCATTATAAATTTAATAGTAGTATTAATGACAAACAATCATGCTGGTATAAGATGATTTGCCCTGAGAAGCTATTTCAAAAATGTTGAAAAGGATATTAAACAATTATGTCAAAACGGAGATAGATTTTGATAACATAATGATATAAAAAAACACGTTTACAATTCATACTTGATAAAAACTTTGAAGCGATCGTGAATCTGTATTAATTATTTTGCAAAGGAAATGTTGACTATCAACTATATAACCTTACACACATAACTGGGGAGTTAAGTAGAATAATCAAAATATAAATGGACAGGTAGACTGCAGTTAATCTAAAAGAACAGCACGCAATAGCTATTTATGGTGAGCAAAAAACTGTAACGCTGGTGTAACAGTGTCAACCGGATAGATAATATTTGTCCTCGACATGGCCAGCCGGCACGATATCGATCTGCATTCATCTATCATATTTATTAATTATAGAGAATAAAATATAGCATATTGATTTAAAAGAAAAAGAACGTTTTCGCTTTATAAGTTATAAAATGTTTAAAGCGATCGTGAATCTTTTCAAATGTGTTTGCGAAAAATCGAACTCAAACTAGACCTACAGAATTCCCCGGGTGGCGAATGACGTCATAATTATGGCCCAGTGACGACACTGTTTGTGACGTAATCATGTTTACAATATGACGTCAGTGTACTAGATTTTAACATTGAATGGCTATCTTAGACCCTTACCCGATTCTGACATGTACGCCATTTGATTTTTTAGGAATACTTATGGCGGAGAACTGTAAATAAGCTATGTACACACAATTGGACATCAACACCCCATACCACACACCCACACACACTCACAAATAAAAACGTCCCGTCTCTCTGACACACATGTACACAAAACATGAATTATCAAAAGTTGTTATATATATTATACCTAGAAGTTGTAACTACCAAGGCATAAAATAGTTACAATATCTGGGGAGTTAAGTAGAATAATTAAATCATAAATGGACGGATAGTCTGCAGTTACTCTAAAAGGACAGCAAAAGCAATTTATGGTGAGCAATATAAGTAACACTGTTGTAACATTGTTTACCGGATAAATCACATTTGTATTCGACATGGCCAGCCAGCATGATATCGATTTGCAGTCACGTTTCAAATATTGATTATATATTTTGAAATGTATGCCTTTAGATCAATTTAATAGTATTATTAATGATTCGCCATCATGTTTATATCAGATGATTTACCCTGAGGAGCTATATATAAAATGTTGAAAAGGACATTTAACAATCATGTTAAAACGGAGATAGATTTTGAGAACTTAAAAGAAGAACGTTTACGGCACATACTTAATAAAAGCTTTAAAGCGATCGTGAATCTGTGTTAATTATTTAAAAAAAAAAAATAGGGTATACCTATCAACATTTTTAGCCTTCTATGTACACACAATTGGATATCAACACATTCAAGTTATGCAATAAACGGTAACCATGGTAACAATAGAACATACTATGACTGTCGACATGATGTGTGACCATTGATGTAAGGTTATATGATGTTAATATACTAGAGGGGGAGATGGAAGGCTGAGGTTACAGAAGTCGGACCACAGTAACATGAGACCGTGACTCTAACCGTGACCAATGGCTGACGTACAGTTTATCACTGTAGAAATAAATCGCGTGGGGTCTCTCCATATAACGTGTTGTCTGATCTAAGACTGGTTTATATCGACTCAGATCAGACTCCAGTTCGTACACATTGTTGTGCCAGAATGAACTAACATAAACTTTATCTTCACTCCGGTCAACACAAATACCGAAAGGCACTGACTCGTCAATTCTAATTTCGTGCAGAACTCGCCCCTCATCATTGTAACAAACGACTCTGTCGTTAGCGTAATCTGTCCTGTAAATATTCCCGTTTAGAACAGTTAGAACAGAATAATGATACAAAGACCCGGGGATATCAGTCTGGAATGTTTTTAACGTGACTCCTTCTACAGACAATATAGATACAGAATAGCGAGAAAGTTCCTTACAGGCGGTATAAAGATTGCCGTCATAAAAATCTATTTGTAAACATTCTTTCTCCGTTTTGATTTTACTGTGTATAACGGCCGGGTTTTTACCCAAATCTATAATTAATATAAAACATTCCCCTAGAAACGTGACTGCCAACAAATGTTTTCTATCCGGTTTATTGTCTGTTTCGGAAATATCAGTCTCACTGCAGGACGCTGAGTCCTGTTCAGTCGTTTTATTTTCGACTATTATTTCCGTAACATCAGTAGGTAGAGAGCCAAACCTTATATAACGTTGTAGCACGTTAGACCCTAAACTAAAGACTTTGATACAACGATTAGAAAGACAGCAGACTACCCACCATTTATTCGCGTATCCGGTTATTCCTCTAATATCACAATAATCCGTATTCTTATCCAATCCATGTTTTGTGTCCACATAGTTACACACACAAACGTTCGTCTTTCGTAAACTTTCATTTCTCTCTTTCTCACTCTCGTTCTCCACAACACTCATAAAGTCATCAAATCCATCAGTCTCCCCACTCTCGTTCTTAACACGAATAACCGTGTGGGACTTATAACGGTTATTATGCCTATTCAAACACACCTCACAAAAATATTTCTCACATACAACACACATATACAGTGCAATTACTTTGATGAGATCCTTAATAAAACACCTATCACAAAACGCCAGGCTATTGTCTTTTTCTTGCTGTTCCATTGTCTCTGTGTTAATTGTTTCTTCAAAGATGTCATCGAACTGTAATTCCCGTCCTTGTATTTTCCGTTTTTTCGAAGGCACGCCGGATACATCCAGGGGGTTTCTTCCTTCAGCCATCTTTCAATCTACTGAAATATTAAAAAAAGAATCAAAAGACATGTTAAGAGAAAAACACAATAACGAAAGATGTCATATACCATACAAATTAAACATGGAAGACCCAAACCATTTCAACTTCAGAAAAATGGCCTTTCGAATCACCATTTACAATTGTGTATGGATTTAAACCCCGTTTCAACAAGTTTCCTGTCACATGACACTAGTGTATAGGTTACTCCTGTTTGATAAAATTATTCACGTATTATATTTATGAATTCTCATCGCAACATGTAAAATTGACTCATCGATACTTTATTGCCAGGGCCTTTTGCGTTATATAACAGACTCCCATAAAATGTACTTTCGTAATTTGAAATTTCTTTAAAATCATTCAGTTTCCCCAAAAACTCAAAATCATTCCAGCTTTTAGGCTTCCCAATTCAGCAATATATACCGATAAAATGTCTCTTCCCAATTGAAGCAGAAAAAAGCCCTGATAGTGGCGACATGATCAGAAGACTGATCTGTAAATACACTTTTACATGAAACCTTCTGATTTTCTAACCAATTTGTTTAAAATGTGTTCAAGAAATATACCTTATTTAAGAGTTAGTTTGCAAGAATAACCACTGTTTCACACTGGTAAGATTCTTCAAATGTCAGGGTGACCTGTAACTAAACTTTTACATATCTCATCTGTTTTCAAAGATCTGCTCTGACAAATTGGTAAGAAGAAAAAACATGTAAACCTTGATGTATACCTTCGTCTGGAAGAATAATCACGCTGTCTCTGTTACTTCAAAACCGTGGTAGTTGATGGCTGAAATAAGAAAATAAAAAGAATAACATTTCTCCAGCGGGAATCATAACAGGACCGAAATATTTTTTAATGTAGTAAATTGTGGGTTTCCTAATCATCCAAATACATTATGTTATTCTCTTCATAGGATTGAGTTAAGTTTGCAATGTGCTTTTGATTCTGTTACAGTTTAACCCTGTTTTCAACAACGTATTAGATATAGAACAAAAGTAAATGTACCTTTCTTTACTCCTAGTAATTAAACACAAACAAAATATTCTTTCCAAGCTCCTGGCTGCTTTCTAAGTGTGCGGGTTGTGTGTTGAATTGGTGAATATCCAAATTTGTATAAGCCCTTTTTATACGACTTCAGTAGAATGTCATTATTAATGTTATGTTTAATATTCCATGTTGATCGAGGCTCAATTCTTTAAATATCACAAATACTTGAACCGTTTATCATATCAAGGTTAGACATGCTTAAACGGTTATAAAACTGTGCGATTTTGCACTTGATATTCTGTCGGTAACGTTAAAGCCTGATCCAATACACGCATGTAGTACATGTGTGCATAAATGGCCGGTTATCATGTACACATATGTACAATTTGTTTATTCTTTTATCCTTTTTCTTACCATTCCTCATATAAAGTGATTCCTTCTCAGACTGCTCATATCCTTTTAAAGCTTTTCATTAATGATAAGATTTATTGCAAAAACAATAAAAGCAAAATATACAGAGTTGTATTTCTTACCTGATTCAATAGAGCTGGACTTCAATGATTCTCTCACAGATCCAATGCCTTTCTCATTTATTTCGACTGAAAAACATAAAACGATATAAATATACACTGACAATGTACAATAAAGTCATGTTCTGACAATTCAATTGTGTGCCCCTAGACGAGGTAATACTCTCTGGTCTTTAAACAATTTCATATCGTCATAAATGATCTGTAAAGGTGAACTGCGCCCAAAAACTTTCCCTTATATAAATGATACTATTAAAAGTATGTCGACCAAAAAAGATTCATGTCGGTCACGACCAAGTACGCACAACAAAGGGGCTGAACCAATACATAAGTTACTAATAAATGTAGATCTATGTTATTGTATATTGTATAAGATACAAGTGTGTGAATGTTAAAATCACGAACGCGATATTTCATATATTGAGATCGGATTACAAACATAATTAGATATATACAGTAGATTTTTATATTACTAAAATCTATATAGAGCTAGTCTACATTCAGAACGGATGTTTAAGATCTAAACAAATATTGATGCATATAAACAGTCTCTTTTAAATCATTACTTAATCACAACTAATAAACAGATACCGTGTAAGTATATTATAAAACATCCTTTTTAACCCACTCTGTCCGATGACACCAAGTACTTTCATGAATGAAAATTCGCTCTCCGTGTACATAGTATCGTCTAGCCTGCATTGACTGACTTTCTAGTAAACGCTCTCGAGACAAATTACGTCATTCTTTTAGTGACGTCATACGAATTATATTTGTGGTGCCGCGCCTGTTAATGGGTAGTACCATTTTTGCCTAACAAATTTTGATGCATTGAAAATAAACGATTTAACTGAAGTGTGACATTGACACAATACATTAACAAACAAAGAATGCCCAATCTGTCCATGAACAGAACAGGTGAACAAAATAAGTATGTACCAGCCTGATCAGAATAAGGAAAACATGGATCAGCCTGTATGTATCGCGAAGAACAAAAACCAGCCTTTACACAGTGGGCAACACAAATCAGCATTTATACACAATTAAGTCTACAAACACACACGAGAACGCGTATTAGCCTGAAAGAAACAGAAAGAGCATGGATCAGCCTGAACAATATAAAAAAACACAGATCAGCCTGAACAAAATAAGGAGAACACAGATCAGCCAGAACGAATAAGGAAAACACAGATCAGCCTGAATGATAAATGGAGAACATGGATCAGCCTGAACAAAATAAGGAGGACAAGGATCAACCGAAACAAAATAAGGAGAACACGGATCAGCCTGAACATTATAAGAAAAACACAGATCTCAGCCTGAACAAAATAAGGAAAACACAGATCAGCCCGAACAAATAAGGAAAACACAGATCAGCCTGAATGATATAAGGAGAACATGGATCAGCCTAAACAAAATAAGGAAAACATGGATCAGCCAGAACAAAATAAGGAGAACAGGGATCAGCCAGAACAAAATAAGGAGAACAGGGATCAGCCAGAACAAAATAAGGAGAACAGGGATCAGCCAGAACAAAATAAGGAGAACACAGATAAACCTTAATGAAATAAGGAAAACAATGATCAACCTAAACAAAAAGTAGAACACAGACCAGCCTTAACAATATAAGAAAAAAAACAGATCAGCCTGAACAAAATAAGGAGAACACAGATCAGCCTGCACAAAATCAGTAAAACATGGATCAGCCTGAACGTAATAAGGAGAACACATATTAGCCTGAACGAATAAGAAAAACACAGACCAGCCTGAATGATATTAGGAGAACACAGACCAGCCTGAACAATATAAGAAAAACACAGATCAGCCTGAAAAAAATAAGGAGAACACAGATCAGCCTGCACAAAATCAGTAAAACATGGATCAGCTTGAACGTAATAAGGAGAACACATATTAGCCTGAACGAATAAGGAAAACACAGACCAGCCTGAATGATATTAGGAGAACACGGATCAGCCTGAAAAAAATAAGGAGAACATGGATAAGCCTGAAGGAAATAAGGAGAACACAGATCAGCCAGAACGAATAAGGAAAACACAGATCAGCCTGAATGATAAATGAAGAACATGGATCAGCCTGAACAAAATAAGGAGGACAAGGATCAACCGAAACAAAATAAGGAGAACACGGATCAGCCTGAACATTATAAGGAAAACACAGATCAGCCTGAACAAAATAAGGAAAACACAGATCAGCCCGAACAAATAAGAAAAACACAGATCAGCCTGAATGATATAAGGAGAACATGGATCAGCCTGAACAAAATAAGGAAAACACGGATCAGCCAGAACAAAATAAGGAGAACAGGGATCAGCCAGAACAAAATAAGGAGAACACAGATAAACCTTAATGAAATAAGGAAAACAATGATCAACCTAAACAAAAAGGAGAACACAGACCAGCCTTAACAATATAAGAAAAACACAGATCAGCCTGAACAAAATAAGGAGAACACAGATCAGCCTTCACAAAATCAGTAAAACATGGATCAGCCTGAACGTAATAAGGAGAACACATATTAGCCTGAACGAATAAGGAAAACACAGACCAGCCTGAATGATGTTAGGAGAACACGGATCAGCCTGAACAAAATTAGGAGAACATGGATAAGCCTGAAGGAAATAAGGAGAACACAGATCAGCCAGAACGAATAAGGAAAACACAGATCAGCCTGAATGATAAATGGAGAACATGGATCAGCCTGAACAAAATAAGGAGGACAAGGATCAACCGAAACAAAATAAGGAGAACACGGATCAGCCTGAACATTATAAGGAAAACACAGATCAGCCTGAACAAAATAAGGAAAACACAGATCAGCCCGAACAAATAAGGATAACACAGATCAGCCTGAATGATATAAGGAGAACATGGATCAGCCAGAACAAAATAAGGAGAACAGGGATAAACCTTAATGAAATAAGGAAAACAATGATCAACCTAAACAAAAAGGAGAACACAGACCAGCCTGAACAATATAAGAAAAACACAGATCAGCCTGAACAAAATAAGGAGAACACAGATCAGCCTGCACAAAATCAGTAAAACATGGATCAGCCTGAACGTAATAAGGAGAACACATATTAGCCTGAACGAATAAGGAAAACACAGACCAGCCTGAATGATATTAGGAGAACACAGACCAGCCTGAACAATATAAGAAAAACACAGATCAGCCTGAAAAAAATAAGGAGAACACAGATCAGCCTGCACAAAATCAGTAAAACATGGATCAGACTGAACGTAATAAGGAGAACACGTCATATTAGCCTGAACGAATAAGGAAAACACAGACCAGCCTGAATGATATTAGGAGAACACGGATCAGCCTGAACAAAATAAGGAGAACATGGATAAGCCTGAAGGAAATAAGGAGAACATGGATAAGCCTGAAGGTATTAAGGAGAACACGGATCAACCTGAACAATAAAAAAGTGAAAACAGATCAGCCTGAACACAATAAGGAGAACATGGATCAACCTTAAAAAAAAGGAGGACATGGATAAACCTGAACAAAATAAAGCGAACACAGATCAACCTGAATGAAATAAGCGGAATACGGATCAGCCTGAACGAAAAAAGAAGACCGCGGATCAGCCTGAACAAAATAAGGAGAACACAGATCAGCCTGAACGAAATGAAGAAAACATGGATCAGCCTGAACGAAAAAAGGAGGACATGGATCAACTTGAACAGAATAAAGCAAACACAGATCAGCCTGTACGAAATAAGGTGAACAGGGATCAACCTGAATGAAATCAGTAGAACAAGGATCAGCCTGAATGAAATAAGAAGAACACAGATCAGCCTGAACGAAATGAGGAAAACACAAATAAGTCTGAACGAAATTAGAACGAAATAAGGAGAACAAGGACCAGCATGAGAAAAATGAGAAGGACATGGATCAACCTGCACAAAATGAAGTGAACACAGATCAGCCTGTATGAAATAAGTTGAACAGGGATCAGCCTGAAGGAAATAAAGGAGAACATGGATCAGCCTGAACAAAATAAGGAAAACATGGATCAACCTGAACAACATAAAGTGAACACAGATCAGCCTGTACAAAATAAGGAGAACACAGATCAGCCTGAACGAAAAAAGGAAAACAAGGGTCAGCCTGAACGAAAGTAGCAAAATAAGGATCAGCCTGAACGAAATAAGGAGAACAAGGATTAGCCTGAATGAAAAAAGGAGAACGTGGATCAGCCTGAACAAAATAAGGAGAACACAGATAAGCCTGAACGAAATGAGGAGAACACGGATCAGCTTGAACGAAATAAGGAAAATAAAGATCAGCATGAACGAAATAAGGATAACAAGGACAAGCCTGAATGAAATAAGGAGAACATGGATCAGCCTGAATAAAATAAGAAGAACACAGATCAGCCTGAACGAAATGAGGAGAACACGGATCAGCCTAAACAAAATAAGGAGAACACATATCAAACTGAACGAAATGAGGAGAACACTGATCAGCCTGAACAAAATATGGAGAACACAGATCAGCCTGAACGAAATGAGGAGAACACGGATCAGCCTGAACAAAATAAGAAGAACACGGGTCAGCCTGAATAAAATAAGGAGAACAAGGATCAGTATGAACGAAATGAAAACAAGGACCAAACGGTGTGATTTGTCACTCTCTCGCAGTTTTTTCCAGCATCTCGCACTGACTCTAATTTCATGTATCTAAGAATCCTTTTTAATTAGTTTTGTAAATGTAAGTTTGGGATAAGGAGTTAATGGCAACATTAAAGATGAAATTGGTAATGTTGTCATGACAGATATATATCGAACACGGATGTCTTGAGAAATTAATTCAAGCGATTCGATAGCCGTATCGTAGACTGACGCCGCCATATTGGACGTAGCTTGTGAAGCGTAGCAACAGTAACTAGGCGCCGTCGAGTATTTGAAAAGTCGCGGAACGGTCCATTACATAAACAACCAAACAAGGGAATATATACATGTAGCAATGCGCCATATTTCTTTACTATTTAGTCAGTAATTTAAATGCTTTGATTTTTAATTTATTGAGTTATAGATAACAGAAAAAGCTCTAAGACATAATAAGGTTAACACAGATCAGCCTGAACTTAATGAGGTTAACACAGAGCAGCATGAAAACAAATAGGTGAAAGCGGATCAGCCTGAACATAACGAGTTGAACACAGATGAGCCTGAACATAATAAGGTTATAATGTAAATCAGCAAGAACATAATGAGGTTAACACGGTTCAGCCTGAACATAATAAGGTTATAATGTAAATCAGCAAGAACATAATGTCGTTAACACAGAGAAGCATGAACATAATGATGTTAACACGGTTCAGTCTGAACACAATGAGGTGAACACTGATCAGCCTGAACACAATGAGGTGAACACTGATCAGTCTGAACACAATGAGGTGAACACTAATCAGCCTTAACATAACGAGGTAGACGCCGATAAGTTTCAACTCATTATGGTAAAACAAGAAAAACATTTATCAGTCTTTAACTGATGAATCCCGGAAATCCATTATAACACTAAAAGAATGATGTCACTGTGTTAATTCCCTTCAAAAAAGGACAACCGCGAAAGATCCGAGTCCAGACCTTGGAGAAAACATTTTAGATTTTATCAAACTCTTGCCACTAGAGTTTAAAAAAAATACTTTATAACATTTTTTTAAGTGCATTCATCCCACGCTTTGATTTCACCACTCAATTTTAGTCGTTTAAAATGAAAACTTTGATGAAGATTTGATTAAGCCATACTTTCGCTCATTTACACTTAAATTGTGAAAGTCCTAGAACAATGGAAAATTAACTTAGAAATACTCTTCTTTTTTAGAGAGGAATTGAGACTGTAACACATTCACATGATGCATTTAATGGTGTGAATACGATAAGGTTTGTTCACAATTAGCGATAAAACAAGGTCAGCCGAGAACTGTTGGAACCAATAAAACGCAAGTAATTCTCCATATTTAATGTTCACGTTGTTGATATTGGATAAATGACAGCATTTTTATGTATTTAACGTAATTGTTATAACCAAGTGATCGCCACTCATTAATTCGAGCGCTCCTTGCTATTTTAGATGTTACTCGAATGTAAACAATGAAGTTAAATTGCTGGGCACAAAATTTGTGAAAATATTACATTAAAAAAAGATTATAAATATAGTAGGCGTTATATTGTCATGATCCTGTGGTTTTTTGCTATATTTCAACATATTCTATCATTATTTATAACTCATATTACCCAGTTTTTTTAGTTTTTCATGGGCTAGTATGCATTTAAAACGCGTGCGGCTAGAGTTACAAGACAACTTTAACAACATTTGACCGAATAAAATTATTTTTAAGTGCATTACCTCATGCTTTGACTTGACCAAACAACTTTGAAGACAATTATTATTGCTTTTGAGTGCGACCACCACATGATTTGATTTTAGCCCCCCCCCCTCCCCCCGAAAACATAATTGAAGACGATTATTCTGAAGAACTAAGATGAAGATTGAATGTAAATTGTGGAGAGATGATAGTATTTTGATCGTATTTGACCCAGCGATGTTTACCTGTATCTAACTCATGATTTATATTTTCAAGGCAATCATTATGACCACATTTGGTAGAAATTGGATTCAAACAGACGCATCGCAGAAATATGTAGAATAAACGGTTGGTGACGTGAATCGGAATGATTTATCGGGCAAGGCTCAGGAATAGTATCCGTGAGCCGAAGCCGAGCCCGAAAAACACACATTCTAATAAACTTTGCTGCATGTTAGAAAAAACTGCAGCTATAAGAGAGGTTACAATATTTTACTCAAAGTTGACTTGCTAATCCAAATATTGACCCCTTTTACTAACAATTGCGTAACGAACTTTGTTGAAGACTGAAAAAGAAATGTCAACTAAAGTGGTCTTTTGTTGTTACTAAGTGAATGATTTGCCTTTTGACCCTCTCAATAACTTTGATAAAGCCTAGGTCAATATTGTGTTCATTGAACCCGTATTGAAAAAAGTATTAACGGCAGACGGTCGGACAAACGGACTGACAGATGAAAAAATAAGCTGATGGTAAAAGACAGACGTTAAGTGATTGGTTATAACATTTAAAAAATAATGTAGGGTGAATAGTCCATGCTGGATGAAAATTGCCATTTGACAAAGCATACCATCAGACCCACAGAGTGTCGAGCCAGCTATCGGATAAATTATAAGTTTCAAGGATAAGACAAAAACAATATCGATCGGAGATTCACTATAATGTATATACATAAAATTAAACAATGTAACAAATAATACATAGAAATAACACTGCTTTATTGACTATAACCTTGTATACACTGTCGGAATAGGCTTTCTCATGATGTTCTTTGGCAGGACACGTCAAAGCCCTCTCAAACTTTTATACCATTTATACCATTTACAATTTATTTTATTCGTTTGAATTCAAAAGATATTAAAGCGGCATATTAACAGACGGTAATAGTGAAGCGTAGAATTTACAAAACGACAAAACAATGGCAGTTTCACAACAGAATAAAAAAAATCGTTTACATTATCGATTTCCTTTAATGCAAACAACTTTGAAAAGACGTCCTTCGAAAACAGAGTTTCATTATTCTAGAATGAGAATAAGAATGTTCTTGATCTGATGAAATCCGTATTTTGTCAAACTGGTGTATTCTCTGACGCAAACAATTTTCACAAGCGTTCGGTGTTCTAAATAATTTTCTCGATTGCCAATTATATAGATTGTGTGTGCACATAGAGTCAAATCTTCCATTTGCCACAATAATTTTAAGGTTAATGATTCAATATTTTCCACACTTCTAAATCACTCTAATTCAAACGTATATTAACTTACTTGTTAATGGGAAACGCCCTTCACTCCGAGGTCAAACTTCAATGTCGAAGATAATTATCACTAAGGCTCTCAGATCAGCTTTCGCACTTTTAATCTTTGTAATAAAATGTCTCTTCAAGAATAGCAATCAATCCAGATTTATGAGTAGAACTATTTTGACTTGTTAAGGTAGACGGTCGAACAGGGAATGTTGTGATCCTAGTAACGACTGTCTCTGATAAGAACGCATCACGTGACTGTGTCCATGATTGATTTTTGTCATTATCGAATCAAAAGTCGCCACGAACGTGGTCACGTGATTTTGGTTATTTCGTATTAGTAACCGTTAAGTTAAGTGAACGTTCGTGAACGTTTTTAGCTGGTACAATGTCACTCCATATGATAGCTTTTTAACGTGGTACCAGCTCTATACGTTTGGTAAACGTTCGTCTTATTGAACGAAGGACACAAATTCTAAAGGAAGATACCATGGCATATATAAACTCACTGAAGATGGCTCTTTTATGGGAGTCTTTAGATCCATTTTGACATGTAACTTTAAGTCATATCCCCTTCCATTCTACACTTGCTAGTGACTTTCAACGTGCTTATTAAAATATCTATAAACTGTTTAATTAACATATTGATCAATGAGCTTCAGTTGTTTTTAAGATGATGCATGCAATCTGACAGTATGCAGTTATCAACCTGCACAGTTTAAGGTGAATCGCTAGTTTTTAGATGACTAAACTTTTATGACGTCAAACCCTTTTCTCCGATCAAATATAACTACAAACTGTGCTTATTTGAAGCCATTGCCTTTCTTTGAATGTTTTAAGTAAAGAATATCATGTATGTATTTTCAAAAAGCGTACGTGGATTTAAACGGACTCGTCCAGGCATATAAGTAATAATACAGAAGAAGCCAATGAAATCATTGTTGTGTATTAAGTATGTTTCAAAATTTAGGTACGTATAGAGGTTTTGCGTTGGGTGTACGGTGTACCTGATATAGATCATATTTCAAACTCACAAAGGCGTATTCGTGTCTTTACATTGCTTTTTCAAAACGGTTCGGGACATCGCGTAATATCAAAGTGTGCCAAACTTTTCGCACGTAAAGCATCGTCGTAGTCGTTCCAGCCCGGACCGCAATTATCAACGGCATTTAACTGTTGAAGAGTCGATTGTCCATAATTCAATAAGCGTTTATATAATAATACATTACATGCAACTTGAAAATCTTATTTTGTTCAATAATTCAAATTCAAAATTCAAATTCAAATGATTTTATTCACAATATATGAGGCCTCCGGCCCATAATACAAACATATGTTTTACAATATTTCCCTGATATATATGGTACATGATTATTAATAAGCATTAACATGCAATTAGGAATTAAGTATTTTCTGTTTCAAGGTCTGTAGCAGGCATATTGAACATATGTATACAAATATATAAGACAACCCTATGAAAAACGGAGTGAAAATAATGAGAGAAAAGTAGAATTCGCCTACAACGAGCTAATACTCCCTTTGTCACAATGCCCTCAATGGTTGATATATTTGTTAAGTCAGCAGCAGACAAACAGACAAATTGAATACATCTAGACAAACTGACATAATACAGAATAAAGCTATGTTCATGCTTAATGAAAGTTGGAAATATTGTGGAAAAGGAAGAATCCACTCATGGAGAGCGAATTCCCCACTTGCCTCAATTCTCCCAAAGATTGTCTGTCAAAATGTCCGCAGCAGACAACATTGAACACGCCTAGGTAAAAGATCAAACTACTAACTAAAACATTGCTTTATCCCTTTTTACAATAGAAGTATCTTATCAAAGGTTGTCTGTAACGAAGGATGCAACAGGTGTTTCTGAACACAGCTAGGTAGATGAACAATATTCATATAAAGCTGAGTGAATTCTTAATACAAGAAAGATAACATTGTGACGAAAGTATTCGCACACAATGAGCGATTTCTCGACTATCACAATGCCATCGTTACTTATATTTTGCGGAGTCTGCAGGAGATAATTTTAAACACATCTAGGTAGCAATGTAAAATGTATAGTAAAATATTTTACAGCTTTATAAAAAGTGAAAACTCTGCGACCAAGGGATACGCTCATGATCAGCAAGTTCTCCCCTTATCGCAATATTCTCAAAGGCTGTCCTTTTAAATTCAGTTTTAGGTCATTTTAACCCCTTACTATACGGCAACTTTTGGACTGTCTCAATTTGAAAAGGCATGCAGACGACAATTCAAAATGTAATAAAATTAAAAAACAAAGTTCCGATAGGTTATAAAACATTAAGGGAAAATGATAAATCGCGCATGAAGAGCACTTTCATCCTTTCTCGCAATGTTTTCTTAAGTCGTCTGCTTCAGACAAGTAATCACTAGAGTTCGTTCGGCATAGGGTTAAACACATCTAGGCAGATGTACACATCATTGAATGAAACACTGTGTTATTCTGTAATATATAAAATAGGAGTTGAAAGCATTGTGACAAAAGAAGAATCTGCTAACGATGAGTGAATTACCGTTTTGCCACAGTGCTCTCAACGGATGCCTGTTTATGGAGACGTTACGGCTTGTCTCTGACAGATAAATGGTTATAAATATAGAGAGACAACGTTGTCGTTTCGTACTTGCATTATTTTATGAATAAATTTGCAGATGTTCAATAGTCGTAATTCATTTGAGCAAGACATGTATGCGTTAAAGGCTTCTTGGGTTTTATTTAATTGTTTCCCAATATATATTTCCCTTTATTTTTCGTACCGTTTACAGTAGAAAAATACATGGATTTCGTCTTCGTCTGTTTCGATGTCGGATTCCCCAAGACAAAAAGTACATAAACGGTCTTCTCTTAGGACATTATGGTTTCTTCCAACTTCTACATTGAGCCTATGGTTTGAGCACCGAAATTTCGCAAATGCCTTTCTCAAATAAAAAGGAAGATAAAACAGTAGATAAAGTTCAACGTTTAAGAGAGACTTAGATTGTGTGTAAAAACATCCTTTAGACGTATTAGATAGAGCGTTATGCCAATATAACCATTAAAACCATACTTGTGCTCATTTACACTTAAATTGTGAAAGTTATAGAATAATTGTTAGTTAACTTAAAAGTACTTTAATGTACCTTTTAAAAATATAAGACTGTAACATAGTCTCATGATGCTTTTAAAAGAGTAAATACTATAATATATAGAAACGTTGGGAATTACTAAAACCCAAGATATTTTCCATTTTGAATGTCCATGTTATTAATATTTGATAAATGTCAGTATATTTTACGTGTTTCATGTCATTTTTTAACCAGGTGATCGCCACTAGTTAATCTGAGCAATCCTTGCTATTTTAGATGTAACTCGAATTAAAACAATGAAGTTAAATTGGTTGGCCACACATTTGTGAAAGTAACACTTTGAAAGATAGATAATAAGAAGTGCAGGCATATTGTCATAATCCTGTGGTTTTTACTGCGTTTCAACATATTCTATCATACGTGTAACTTATAACTTATATTACTCAGATTTGCAGTTTTTTTAGCGCTACTATGCTTTTAAGTAGTGTGACAACTAATCTAGCGTATTTTGTATTTGTAGACGAAACTTAGAGCTTGACAAAGGGTCGCTCAACAATTTAGACAGTGCCATTCAATAGATGACATGTATGACGTTAACTCTTTGATGGTTCATCATTTGTCAACGAATGTTGTCGTTATCGTGAAACTCAGCATATTTAGCAGAATCTGCTAAGTGTAAATAATAGGAATTCCCCTCCACAAAAAACTGTTTTCAATGGTCCTTTGTCCTCGCTGAAATGTGACGCTCACATGGCTGGGACGTGAATAAATGCGACGCCAGAATTGGTGTGGGATACATTGGTAGGTTTTAGGTACGAAAGACAGAATAATTTATTCTTCGGGATGAAAACATACTACCTTTTATATGACAGTCGCTTTAAAATCGGGTATGTGTGTCTTAAACTCGCCTAAACGTGATGAAGCATGTCATGAAATAGCCAAATGTAAGAGTGTAAAATCGCAAGACATCGAAAGGCTATTTACTATTCATAGATCATGTTTATTTTATAAACAGCAGCAGTTTGTTATGGCGGTACTTTTTGTTAGACGTATACTTAGAGACATAAACGGTGTGATTTTCAGTGATACCCTATTTCGTTTAGGGGAAATGCCCTAGAGTTTGTCCTCAATTTATATCCATTTAAGCTTTTAAGGTTAATTTCCCCATAGACTGGTCTTGCACAATGTTCACCTCTTTAAGTGTATTATTTTGAAATGTCGTCTGCAAACTCTTTCAATTTGGGACAGTCGAAAATTTGGCGACTGGGAAAGGGTTAAGTCATTAAAGCACAATTCAAATGGAATCATATTGTTAAAAATGTACGCCCAATTAAAGAAGTATAATTAGCGTACAAAATAATTCTCCAATTATCCTAAAAGATCTATGACGGCAATCGGAAATGTGACGTGCGTTTAAAGAGGTAGCCTTAAAGGTGCTTGTTCACAGATATGAGGAAATATGGCATTCAAAACCTATTTTTTGATAACTGTAAAACAGCTGTACAGTTATATGTTATGCATTAAAAAAAGGTCATTGGAACCAGTTAGAAATGTTAAGTTCTTTAAAGTGTGTATACAGCGAATTTACATGTATTTTACACCAAAAGCGTGACATCGCGAGATCTACTGCATATAGCCAGTGCATACTGGATAGAGGATAATCAACTCTTTTCGATTGATATAAAAAATATGTCACGAGAATGGGATGTTATCAGGTTGAAAAAAACGAGTCCGAAGAACGAGTTTTTTCTACATGATAACAACCCCGTTCAAATGACAAATTTTTGATATCAATCGAATGGCGTTGATTATTCTATTCATTTTATTCCACTAAAAAATCTATTTGCAAAAATATCTCCATAAATGCCAAATTGAATATAAAATGAGAGGAGCAGATCAGTTAATAACGCCAATGACGTCATTTACGCGTCCCATGACGTTATTCACGCGTATTGATACATTTGAGAATTCAAGCCTTTTAGTGCCGTGAGCAAAAGTGCAGCCATGACTTTAATGCAAGAAAATATGGTAAAAACGTAGTTCCGTCAAACTGATATCATCACTAGTAATGATATGACTTTTTGATTTCATCACTAGTGACGATATTTACTGTGACAAAATTGAAAATGAATACACTGAGGAATTCCTGTATTTCACTGATAGGAATATAATAAGATAAATCCACTCTTCCCGAATTCATTACGCTTCCAAAAAAGACGTTTGATTATATATCAGACAACGATAAAGATATAGCATTATTTCAACTACATTTTATTTCGACTTTCAAATCTTCCTCTTTAACGAATAAACCCTTTTAATTTGTACCTTTGTCTTGTCATGGTTATGTCGTGGATCAAACTACGCGATCTTACATTTCCTTTTCGACGAGGTATCCTCATATAAAAAATTAAAATGTCAAATTCTAAAAGATTGTTCGAGATCATTTTATGAACCTTTCTCTCACACAGTGGCTGACGGAACGCGTTTGCCAAAACAGATTGGTTGAACACTTCACAAGTAGTGGTTTTGATGATTGCAAACACTTTACCTTATACTTGTTTGTGTGCATAAATGTAAATACTTGTTTGTGTGCATAAATGTAAATATCGTCAACTAATATATACTTGATGTTATTATAGAATAATTGTACGACTAGATACAGTAAAGTTTACTTCTATGAAATGATCTTTCTATAAAAGATAGAAAATAAAAATAAAACCTAACTTATAGGGGATATAACTATATGTAATAAATATCGACATGAGTGAATTGTTTGGAAGAAACATTTTGAAGAACCAATTCTCTACAAAAACAAAAAAGAAAAGTACATGTGAACATGCAGGAAACATGAAAAAAACATTATGCATCTTGATGAAAATGCGCTCTAACACAAACTATGGTGTATCGCAGATTTTAACCCTTATAATGCTGGAACCGACTCTATGCTTTTGCAAACAGGTTAGATCCAGGCCAGTCGCCAAGTAAATTGGCGGTTGGCCTGTGATCAAACCTGTGTGTTGCTCTGGTTATCTTTCGTCAACAAAACTAAGCAGATATTTAAGGTTTTTGAAGGCAGACGACACAAAAATCTAGTTTTAGAAAATTACCCAGCCTTCTAAGGGTTAAGACGACAAGAAGGATTGTATTGCAAATGGTATTCGGGTATGTGATTTTCCTTATTTGCGTTTCAGTTTTAACCCTTTCCCAAACAAAAACGACATTTGACTAATTGTTGCCGACCACTTAAGAGAACCTTGTGGGAAAAAGAGAAAGTGCTCGTAACGAGCAATTTCTCCTTTTCCCACAAGATTTTCTGCTCTATCTGAAGAATATTTTTCAATTTCATCACATTTTAGAATGTCGTCTGCAAACTTTTTCAATTTTAGACAGTCCAAAATTGTTGTTTTGGAAAGAGTTAATGAAAATTATATCGTTAATAGCCACGCACACCTGAAAAAGATCATATTTCAAAGATACACGTAAACATCCTTCTACATTATTTAGCTCTTTTGTTAAAAGGACTATTTCATGGATAGAGATTCAAATCATTTTGAAATAAAATGTCTTCTACGAATAAAACGCCATCACGGATGTATTAAGTTACGGCATACTATATTATTAAGACACCTTTTATCTCCCTTCATAGCAAGGTTTTAGCAGCCGTTTGTTGCCTAATCTTGTAAAATATAATTTTGATCGTTTAAGTAAAACATCGTAAAGTTTAAGTAGTTGCTCAGCTTTGGCAGATTTTTAGGTCCATCTGAACAAACTTTGCCCTTTAAACCATCCAATAGAGCTTCGTTTAAAAGACATTGATTATAAACTGAAATCATGTTTGTAGCTGAATATAACAATTCAGTTATCTTCTAGGTCAAATGGAGTTGGTAGACAAATGTGCTTTTCTTATCTTAAAAGAACATATCATAGCAGGCGTTTACTAGGAAGGGCATGCTGGATACAAACAGGTTCATTAATTGGGCATCCTTTGCAACTAGGAATACAACACAAAACCATTTGCAGCGTGAGTTAAGCGTCTAACATAGAGCGGTATTCCCCTCCCCATATAATTATTTCAATAGTCTTTTGTATGTATTGAAATACAACTATTATCTATTCGCGCCACAATAAAAATGTTTGAATCTGTGTTTTAACTTTGGAGTTTATAATTTAAACGATTTAACATTTAACCTAAAACCACCATCAATGTACACGATTATCAAACAAACACTTTTATTTTTGTTCCAAGCTTGGACTTAACGTGATAATGCCTATCACTAAAATGCACATTTCATCTGTGTGATTACAATCATAATACATCATTAAGGTTCTGTATAGCCACAACCCATTAGAGTTTATAATCTAACCAGTCACTCCTTATATATATGACTGCCGTTCTGTCAAACATTGACAGAGTAGTATTCAATGCGAACCCTTTTCGTTGAAATAAAGGGATCCATGATATCCAAGTGTACTATACATTAACAACAAGTTAAATCTTATTAATTCAATTCAAACCATCACAAATGCTTTGTCTTATCGCCGTCCCTTGTTTACATTGTTTGTCGATAATTGTTTCATAAAAGTGGAAAAGTATGTATGGACCATAAAAGCTTATCAGCAATATGTTATTATACACGTTCGGATCCAAACGTCCGAGAGAAAAAAAACTGTCCTTACTTTCAAACGTAAATAAGGAACGCACCGTGAGTTACAATCTTTTAACCAATCTCTTTTAAGAAATGCGTTTAGAAAGCAATCCTTTCAGTCATTATCTCTATATTGTTACGGCGAGGATCCACCTTTTAAATCGACCATTTTCGATTTCACCATTTGACATTTCAGCCTCATTCAATCAATTTGAGATGACAAGCTTAAAGATCAATCTAAGGCTCCAATTCGGTATGTATGTTTTCCCGATATTCTCCAATCGCCATTGGTTATGTTTGATCGAGTATAGTAATTCAATATTCAAGTTATTTCTATTCAGTCTGTTCTTTTTAGGTGATATCGTGAATAGTTGAAGTGGCATACAATATTCGGTTGATGAGCACATTATTGAGAATACAATGGACAATGTTATAATGAAAACTTAAACCCTAACCGATTGTAAAAACAGCACAGATAATATCCCTAAAACCAAAGAAGAATACCCAGAAAGCGAGACTGGACTGGTAGTCAGAGGCGTTTTTTTATCTATAAACCTTTCTCTTAAATAGCGGTTAACATGTTTGCCAAAGAATATCGTTTTTCTCAATTAACAAAACGGAGGAACCCTTCATAATTACAGAGGCTTTACTTAAAATACCAAGGAATGAGACGAACCCTATGTTAAACTAAATAGTTGGTAAAACTTTCTTCGAATATCACTAGCTTTTACATGTTATCTTTCATGGAGGCCTAAAATCAGGTCTGTATGACGATAGACATTGTATATGTAGATGACCAGTTGTTGGTCACGAAATGGCTCATAGTACCTATTTTGATGAAAAACCACGTGGAATGTAAATTTCGTCTATAGATGTCTCTCTTTTTAAAAGTTCGTTTGTATGGTTTACTCAAGATAGACATAAAGTTGCACATCAAATATACCATAGATAATTCAGTGTCACGCTTTCCCGATTTCATGTCAACATTCTTAATTGGTGTTGAAAACATTTCCCTGGTCAAGACAACATATGAATTTTCAAGAGATCCGTGTTCCTTAATGAAACTGCATTAACGCTTTTCCCTGATTAAAACAAAAATAAAACGCTTAATCTTGATAACAACTACCCTCACAATCATACTTAGACGATTATGAAATACAGGTATAGGAATAACGATTTAAAAGTATTTTACAAACACTCAATTGTTAACAAAACGTTCTATGGTATAATGAAATAAGGTGTTTTCTCTTCTCGTATCGTACTCAAGTTAAGTTACCACCTTCAGTATCCTAAATCGTTAATGTGAAATCTCGTGAAAAACCAAATTTCGTCACAGGGATTTAAGCCATCTCGAAGAAGGGCTTAATAATTTTAAGTTCAGAACTCAAGCCACAAGGCAACATAAGCCCCAGCCTGATTAAGTTATAAGATAAATGCCATTTATTCAATTTAATAATTTAGTTATTTATGAAAGTTTTGAAAACATGTCAACAGTTTTACAGTTGGTTATATTGCGATGCCCGGTTCATGGTGTTAGAGGAAGACTCAAAACTTGTCAGCACAGAAGGGCTGGTCAAGCCCGATAGAACATCAGCATTCCGTTTGTCAACACGGAGACTGCCTCTTATGGAAGCCCTTATGCAGTCATCATGCTTTAGTTTAAACTCATTCATTTTACATTAACTGTGACGGAAGCTTGAAGCTTATTGAATCTAATATCGATGACTGCATTATGGATACTATACCAGTACTCACGTCGATATATGGGTTAGTCCGGGCAAATACCTAATAAACATGTTTACTAGGTCTTTGGTCCGGGCAATTTTCACCTCGCCGCTTACGGAAATCGAACCATGGACCCTCGGTTCAAGAGGCTGACGCTAGATATCAATACACCACTGTCGCCTATCATCGTGCTATGAACACAGGCGGAGAGAAATAATGTAATTTTGGTTATGTAACCTTACCACTACGGAGAACCATAAAAAGCCACATTTTTACGTGCTGGTCTCAATTTAAAATTTGGTAAGATATAATAAGATATCTATATCAAAGTCCTATATGTGATGAAATATCACATTATGGCCATTTTGAAACATTTTCTTTCGTTGGATTTTTCCGTTCATTCTCAGCATACACCGGTCGGGCTATTATCTACTCGGTTTAATTTGAATACAAGAATGACCGTAGTAATCCTACATAAGAATATGTTTCAAAATGGCGGATTATGGGGTTTTTATCATAATAAAATAGGTAATACACCATGACCTACAATGTGAATAATATAAACAGGGTTCGATGTAGTTGAAATTGTTATTTGAATAATGACTGATTCCATGACCAATAACCCCATTTCATTTAAAAAACAAGACCTAACAATGAATCAATACAATATAAAGGAGGCATTTGACAGCCAAACACACGAAATTTTACTATTGGGTTGAAGAAGGTAAATAACACAGTATCAAGGATGTCTTTTGGAACAAAGAAAAAGAAAACTAATTCACTTACCGTGATATTGTGTCAACTTCTTCTATGGTGGTGTTCTCTTCGTCCGGGAATGATGTTATATTGTCTGCTATGGTCATCAATCAGAAAGACAGCTGGCTGCAAATCTGTCGAGGCAGATATCACCAAATCGCTTACATCTAACTAAGAATTCAACTTTACAACAGTTTCATTTTGTCCATTATTTTCAAATAGAGGGAGGCATTAAGTCTTTTAGACAAATTCACTACTTGTGCTTAATTTGAAGTACTATACCTCAATCACGTATGTTTTCATCATTTATGATATTTTCAGTTTATTGTTGTGTATTGGTTTTAGCGTGTCAACAATGTTTCTGTTATATTACGGCTTTCCTGGGATTCTAAAGTCAGTTTATGGCACTGAGGAGCCTCACCTTGTAGTAAACTTCTAACACGGTACCAGCTCAAAATGAATGCCTTTAGTTAACTTTATTGACCGCAGGGCATATTTCATAAACAAAGGAACCGTGTCATGTGTAAAACGAAAAACATTTTCGTTACGACTTTCTTAATAACCGTGTCTTTATTACTAAGGTTCAGTTACATTGTGGCCGTGTCCGATTCATTTTCTCTAGCCAATGATCCTAACATCGGCTTTTAATGAGACGTGGTGCCTTCACATGCTCTCTCTGTTTTATGATTGAAGCATAAAGCTGTCATTGAACATTATTCGTTCATCCTGACGAACACATTCTCCCAGCATATTCTCAAGTATATCGTCGATATTTGGACGACTATTATAACGTCAAACCCTTCACTTGTATTGAATAGATCCATTCGATTCTTCTCATTCGTAGTTACCATGATTTTCCTTAAATGTTTAAAGCAACAATTTGTCATTGATGTAATTTCAAAAAATAATATGTTGATTTAAAGGACAATTTACGACATTTATTCAAATGTAATAAGTAATATATGTTAAAATTAGTGTTTATTAATACTTTATCATGTTAAGAAATGTCTCCAGCGTTATAAGGTAGACGCACCTGATACTGATCATATTTCAAACTCACAATGGAGTATTCTTTATATGCTATTGCTCTTTCATAAAGGTTTACCATGCCGCGTGATAATTAATTGTCCCCAACCATTTGAACGTAAAAAAAACTGTTTGCAATCGTTCGAATCACAATCACACATGTTAAAGGTATGTTAGAGTTTATCTTTCTATTATGTTAACTCTAATGAGGGTTTTAGCAGTTGTTTGTTGCCTAATTTTGTAAAATATAATTTTGATCGTTTAAGTAAAATATTGAACAGTTTGAGTAGTTGCTCAGCTTTGACAGGCTTGTAGGTGCATCTGAACAAACTTTGCCCTTCAAACCATCCAATACAGCGTCGTTCAAAAGACATTGATTATGAACGGAAATCATGTTTTTACTTAAATATAACCTTTCAATTATCTTCTGAGTCAAGTTTGCTTATCTTATGTTGAATGAAGGACATGTTGGCTACAAACATAATCATAAATTGAGCATCCTTTGTAACTAGGAATACAACACGAACACCTTTGCAGCGTGAGTTAAGCGTCAAACATAGTGCGGTATTCCCCCCCCCCAAAGAATTATTTCAATGGTCTTTTGTACGTTTTGAAAAAAGACATTTATTTATTCGCGCCACAATAAAATGTTTCAATGTGTGAATGTTTACATGGTAGTTTAAGATTGAAACGACTTACTTTTAACTTCAAACCAATATCAATATACACAATTATCAAACAAACAATTATATTTTTGTTCCAACCTTGGACTTAACGTGATAATGTCTATCATTAGAATGCACATTTCATCGATGTGTTTACAATCATAATACATGTATATCATTAAGGTTCTGTATAGCCACAATCCATTAGAGTTTATAATCTAACCAGTCACTCCTTTTGTCTATGACTGCCGTTCCGTCAGACATGGACGGTGTTAAATTCAATGCTAACTCTTTTTGTTAAAATAAAGGGATCCAATATGTCTAAATCTGAACTGCTTTAAATAGTATGTTTAACCATCATACACTTTTTCACAAAGGCTGATCTGAAACGATGCTTTCTTTTTTATAACGGTTTTTGTAATGATTTATTTCAAAACATGACTATATAACCTGTTTCAAAGCGGGTTTATGAAGAAAACAAACGCGTCCAAGTGTACTGCAATATAATCGACTAGTTAAATCTTCTAAATTGTACTTCTTTTGTTTCAATTCATACCATGACAAGTTATTTGTCAATGAAACAATGCAGTTTGACAAAGGCCTGGTATGTAGCTATACAAATACGAAACGTGTGACCGCGATTTCTTATCGCCGTCCCTTTTTTACGTTGTTTGTCGGTGATTGTTTCATAAAAGTGGAATGGTACGTATGATCCATATAAGCTGGTCAGCAATAAGGTGGTATACACGTTCGGATCCATACGTCTAATAGAAAAAACCTGTCCGTACATTCAAAACGTAAATAAGGAAAGGCCCGTTAACTACAATCTATTGACCAATCTCTTTCAATAAATGCGCTTAGAAAGCAATCCTTTCAGTCTTGAACTGTACACTGTTACTCCGAGGATCAGCCTTTTTAATCGACCATATTTGAGTTCAACTTTCGAAATCTCAGTCTCATTCAAACAATTTGAGATACGAAAATTTAAGATCAATTTAAGGCTCCTGTGTTCAGTTTGCATATTTTCCTGATATTTTCCAAACGCCATGGGTAATTCAATAATCAAGTTCAGTCTGTTTTCTTTATGGTTATCGTGACTGGTTGAAGTGTCATAGAATATTAGTTTTTTGAGTACATTATTGAGAATACAATAGTCAATGATATGATGAAAACTTAAACCCTAACCGGTTGCTCAAACACAACAAATACTATTCTTTAAACCAGGGAAGAAATGCCCATAAAGCAAGACTTGACTGAAAGTCAGAGGCGGTTTATCTATAAACCTTTCTCTCAAATAGCGGTTAACATGTTTGCCAAAGAAGATTGTATTTCCGAATTAACAAAACGGAGGAACCCTTTATAATTACAGACGCTTTACTTAAAATACCATGGAATGAGACGAATACTATGTGTTGTATTGTTGCTTTTCTGTATAGATGTCAATACAAGTGTGGAGGCATATACATGTAACAATTATATAGTCTATTCTATTCTTTAATATACATATTTACAGCAGGTAACATAAGCGTCTACATTATATTGTATATCTATATTAATTCAAGCTTTGATACCAGAGCGGGCTGAGGTCGAACTCATTAAGGTTCACGTGACTAGTTGCTATTTGTAGACTGCTGGCTACAAGTCGCTATACTGTAGGGTTAAGTATAGAACACTATGTTAAACTAAATAGTTGGTAAAACTTTCTTCGGATATCACTAGCTTTTACATGTTATCTTTCATGGAGGCCTTAAATCAAGCCTGTATGACGATAGACGTTGTATATGTAGATGACCAGTTGTTGGTCACGAAATGGCACATGGTACCTATTTTGATGAAAAAAATATATGGAATGTAAATTTCGTCTATAGATGTCTCTCTTTTTTAAAAGTTTGTTTAAATGGTTTACTCAGAATAGACATAAAGTTGCACATCAAATATACCATAGTTCTTCAGGGTCATGTGTCCAGTATTTTATAATAGCATGTACTACTGATTGAGCTAAAACAGTCTATTATAAGAGAATATTTAACTACAAGGAAAACACGAATGAATAATGTATTTATTTTATTTTCTCAAACATACAATCACACACGAAACATGAAAATAAAATATTTATTCAACAAAGGTTTTTTTAAAGCACATATACATTTTAAGTGTTATCTAAATTGGCCCGCACATGTGGGAACACCTTTCAAGAGTTCGCTCGTGGTGATTTCACCCTGTCTGTAGGGTCCGTCTTCGATGTCTTGTCCTTGTTTCGTAGTTTCTGGAAGGCAGGCTCGGTGTCTCCAGCAGAAATTAGAGGAAGAGCAAACGTCTTCCGAAGAAGACGATATATTTCACCCCTGTTGGTGTAGGCTGTCTGTAGGAAACAAACAGATATATAATTACACTCAAACTTTTATTTAACGGCCACCATCTTAAGCAATAAAATTGTTTTAATCAGCCAATGTAAAAAATTCCGACATATGAAATGTAGTTTGAATCAATGTGTAAAGCAGCCGATCTGTCTGAAGCAGCCGTTTTCCTAGTTCCATAGTTTCTGTTTAAAACTATTTTCATGAAAACGCGATAATTGTATACTTTACACCGTAATACACAAAATGAGACAAGACATAGATCTTAATAATCATTCATTGGACTGGGTTAATCAAGTTCAGAACTTATTAGTAAGCTGTGGATTCAATGACGTATGTATTTCCCAGGTTCAGTAAACATAAAAGCTTTCCCTCTTATCTTAAAGACCAAACTTCTAGACCACTACATGTATTAATAACTGGAACCAACATTTAAACGCAAAAGCATCAATCACACTAACACTAACACTATTTAGGGACTTTAAGCAAACGCTCGAAATGTCATTTTATATACAGAATATTCACAACACGACTTTTAGGAATATCCAAATTCAGGATGTTTTCTAACCCAACGAATGTCGTAACCGGTAGACATAGAATCATTGATCAATTGATAGAAAATGTACACTTCATGATTAAATGATTTGGAGGACGAATACCACTTTCTATGTATTTGTCCCTGCGATAGAGTATTGAGAGAAACATTCATACCAACCTTCTATTCCACGAGAAGTATGTTTAAACTAATACAACTCCTTAATTTAAGAAACAAAAGAGTACTGCATAACCTTTCATCATATTGCATCAATGCATTGAATGAAAGGAAAAATACATTAAACCTTCAAATCAATCTGTTACCAAATAATGTGTAAATCCTGGCAGTTTTTCTTTATGTTCCCCCATACACGTGTTTTACCTGTTCCCGCAGTATAGACATTGTTTACACATGCACGACACGCACATGTACAATTATTGTTGAATTGTATGTTAATAAACATATGTTAATATGTTAATAAATGTAATTGCTATATATATTCATTGTAATGGACGATAAGCATTGCCATGCTCAAGTCCAATTTCGAAAATAAAATTAATGTTATGTTATGTTATATAAACCCGAAAGAAAGAATCGCCACCACATATGCATTGACGTTAAATATTTAAATGGAATGTTGCGTTTTTGAAACAATCATCCATATTAGGTAGGTCGACTATATATCACCAAAGTCTTTCCTGTGTTACCGTAATTCATTTTATGCCATCTTTCGCAGACGTCACATGTCACAGCACGGGCATTCATGTAAATCCCACGAAGGCAGAAAAACACATGGCGGAGCAGGCATTTAACACAAGTACGGTAGGCATAAACGTATCGAAATGGTTCACAGAATGACAGGTCAATGTAATAGTTGTCATAAAATGTTACCACGCTGGTGTTTGCGTATTTATACTTATTTTTTCCAAACTATTTATCACAGCAGCCATTGTTTTTTTACCACGCCATTTTGATTATTCTCTTACAAGTGTGTGTTGTGTTCACCCTTACATTTACCCTTTTACCATTCTATTGTTTCCCAGTTTCTATCATTTGATTATTATTTTGATGACTGTGATCCGATTTTTTTTATTGTTGTCTTTAATGTTATCTTTAATGATAAGGTTTAATCATTATCATCATCATCATCAGTCATAATATTTTATATTTAGATCCAACGGAAGGGAGATAGCATGGATATTTATTTTGATTTAAAGCTGAAATTTAATAAAATATTGTTTTATTTACTCTTATATCTACTGTTACCCGTCCGTCATAAAATTAGTAGGTCACTACATCGAAGATCAAGCAATTTTGCGGAGGTCAGACTAGTGAGCCTACCTAATATTTTTGATAAACTTATACCCCTTTTCTTATGTATTTTTTGTTGTAAACACTGTTTTCACAGTATCTACCTTTATCTCACCATGCATGACAGGACGCAAGACCTGCTCATGCATGGTGATGCTCTGAACCCCACATAGAGGCACATGCTCTCTAAATCAACCTGGCCTTAAAAAGCATTTATAAGGCATAAGTTTCGGGGGAAGGATTTCAGGGCGATTAGCCCTGTGTCCCTTTCTCTGGGTATATCTACGGCCCTGTCCGGGATAGCTAAGACTGTGGTGAGAGTTAATGATGGCGGGCTTTTGCTTGAGACATCTTCGGCCGAAACGCTGTGTAAACTTCAGAATTTAACCCCTCTAGTCATCTGTGGCATAGATTATTTTGCCTATAGCCCGGATGACATGATAACAACAGAAGGGGTAATTACAAACATTCCCATTGACGTTGAACTTGGAGATTTAAATCAGATCCTGGAGGCAAAATCCAATTCTAAAACAATTCATATTATGAAAGCCTCCAGGATCCTTAATATGTATAAGGCCCCAACAGCGGCGGTGATGCTGACATTCTTGGGAAGTACGCAACCCGAGAGTGTTAGGGTTGCCGGCTCGCTGTTGGAGATTCCGGTGGCACCTTTTATCGTGCCACCGCTAAGATGTTTTTCCTGCCAGGGTTTCGGCCATGTCTCAGGCAAATGTCCCGCCACCCAAAAATGTGCGCGGTGTGCCGGGAACCATCATACAAACAAATGCAGTACTAAAACATGTGCTGCCCGAATTGTGCGGGCAGTCACACTGCCAGGTACAGACTGTGTCCGGCTTATTTTAGGGCCTCGGGTGTTCAAAAAATTAAAAAAAAAACACGGGGCTGTTCATGAGCACAGGCTGTTCAATTTCATTTAACTTCTCAAGCACATAACTCACCAGGGTCGAGGGGGGAACAATCGATACAAGAGCTTTTAGCTCGACCCCCCCCCCTCAAAAAAAAACAAAAAAACATTAACTTATGATGCAGATACAGCCACCAAAAAACTCACACACAGTCAAGCAACAAGACAACAGATATCCATAAACAATTCACCCACACAAAACATGGAAGCCCCATTCGCCCATAGCACCCCAGAACACTCTCCAGCCTCAACAAATAAAGTCAACAAACAAGAAACCAAAGTGTCTACAAAAACTACACACACTACACTCAACAAAAGTCAAGACACTTCGGATAACTCAACGTGCAGCTAGAGCACGAGCACGTCACCACCAAAATAAACACGCACCTGTAAATTTATGAACAGATCACCGTGTTTCTCCATTGGGTCTTCCCAATATTTTTTTTAAATTACATATGGCCGGCCTTTTTATTAATTTTTTAATTGCCACTTATACAATAATTTCTCAAACTGTGTTTATCGTCTGCTATAGTGACCAACTATTAACGAATTAATGTGGATCCTTTTCCACAGTGCCGACGGCAATTGAGAATTTCCCTTTTTTTCTTTTTCTTTTTATCGTCTGCTGTAGTTTGCGATTTTACGCCGTATAACTTGGACCTTTTTCCACATTAGCGACAGCAGACGAAATTCCTTACTTAATAGCCGGTCATAATGTATAGCGACACGCCCCAGGTACTGTCTATATAGGAAACACTGGCCGGGTAGACTACCTTATCTACCCTTTTTTAAACCTCTACGCTTTACTCATTGGAAATTCATTATTATCCATTGAGCATAAAAGCAATTTAATTATTAAAGCCTTAAGGCGGGGACGAAAGCCTCATAAGGAATGACCGGGACATTTAGCAATAGGTCCTCTGATGTGGATACCTCTTATTATTTTTAGTTCCACATTTTTGTTGGAACGCTGAGAGGGTCTATAGTAGTTTGGGCCTGCTATGCACCGGTCATATCCCCGAACTAACGATATTATTCTCCTTTTTTTACCTTACCGCCACGAGAGAAACAAGTCCGGCTCCTTGTTAGAAGCATGGAACACGCGAAAAGACGGGTAGAAACCATATTGTTAAGTCTCCCGGATACTGCCCCTATGGGGTGGGGCGGGATTCTTACTAATTCGGAATTAAAGCGGCAGTGGTGGCGTTTATTTGTCCATATGGAATGCGTTTCATGCAAATATTTGCAGACACGAATTTTCGCCATACATTCTTTTATGTTTGCGATTCTAGTAGAAAGTAAGGATCGGGGCCGTTGGTGCTCCCACATACCGCCCTATCAGGACGGATATGGGAGGGTGGCCGATCACGATCCGAATAGTACATGCGTATGTTTGCAGTGGGTTTTCTTACTGCAAAGTTTCATTCACTCTTTCGCATGGGAGTACTGCTAAGGGTGTTCCATGGCTTGAGGAACTAATTACGTTGATTGTAGTTTATGCAATCAACGATCATTTCCAATTGTGATCAAGCATAACAGCTACAGTTTTTACTTTTATTTTCGGCGATCAAAATGGAATTTGTAGGCGCTGGACCTAAGACTTAATCACTGCATATATAACTTATTATTAAATCGTAGACAAGTATATACAATCAATGCTAAAGCGGTTTAAAATAAATGTTTAAGGGAATAAATTGAGAGGTCGGTATTTTAACAATACAAAGTCGATTCGACAGTTGAGATTATACGGGCACCTGCAGACGTATTTCATTGGTCAAATTGATTGATTGTCATCTCGTAGATTATGTTATAAAATATTGGGGTTTAGAATATTTATCAGAGAGCTAGTCTAATGGACCTCGTCAGACGACTTTACACATTGGACTGGCACTCGTTACCATCAATTTGATAAAGAAAACCGATTTTACGACTAACTAAAAGAGATACAGCCTGAAAAATGGACCTTTTATTGTTTGAAATGGTTCTTGTTTTAAACTATTTCTCCAAATTAAAGCCTTTTAAGAACACGAAATCAATTAGAGAACATGTTTTGAAACAATGAATAAAGGAGAATAGGTCAACGACTAAAAAAAGAAAAGCCTTTGTTATAAATTATTTTCAAAATAATGATAACAAAAATTAATATAGCATCCCTTTTCCCATATGTACTAACCAAATGCTTCTACAAATATGATCGCCGCCTTCTGGCGGGCGATCAACAATCGAATGGTAATAAGGCAGAAGCGTGCGGCCTTTTGGGCCTTTGGTACGCTCTCTCGGAGTCTGACATGAGTGTTCTTCATTTATTTAAAACCACATGTTTTTCAGTTTATCCTCCATTGGCAGCCATTTTGTTTGTTTACTTTTCTTCCGTTTGTTCTAATGACCAGTACAAAGTCTCTCTGATTATAGTCTCAATTGCAATTACAAAACTCATGTTGTTCAATTATATTTTAAGGAGCATTTTTCCATTTATCTAGATTTTTATATTTCTTTAAATTTGTTTTTATTCACCCGGGTCTAATCATTGTTTTCATTACCCTCCCCGTCCCCGCTTGTCCTACCATCCCATTGTTTACCCTTTACCTCATGACTTTTCCCAATACTATAGGGCAAAACGAACGTTTGGTGGTGTATACACGTGTTACAACAGTACTATCTAGTTTTTTCCTTACAAATACAATTATAATTATACTATATATAAAAGTGTTGTTTACCTCATCCTATTGGCCCTTTACACATACCACTAGCCGAAGATCAAGCTTTTATCGTGGCGGTCCGGCTGGTAGGCGTGTTAAACATCACCCTTTCTTCATATGCCTGATTACATTTGTACCTGGCCTGCCGCATATTGGTTTTTGGTTTTTTCTTAGTGTACAGTGTACCGTGTATATTTCCCGTCATTAAAACGTGTCGTCTGTTTATTTACTATTGTTATTTGCTAAACATGTCCTCTTACTCACACTGCTTGTTGGAGTTCAGCGAGCCTGTCAATCCCGGACAGAGACATTTATTGTCCAAGTCAACCTGGCAATTCAAGGCATTTATTAAGCCTGAGTCCAGCGGAAAGGACTTTAGGGCTATTAAACCCTGTGGCCCTTTCCCGCGGGATAACCATCACCCTGTCCGGGATTGCCAGGTCCGTCGTACGCCCCAACAACGGAGGTCTGCTAATTGAAACCAACTCGGCCGAAACCCTAATTAAACTTAAGCAGTTAAGACCTCTTATCATCTGTGGCATGGAATCATTTGCCTATTGCCCGGATAATATGAAAACTACCGAGGGGGTTATCATTGGGTTATCCTTTCCGTTGTTGTCTATTGTCAGTTAGAATGCAAGCGTGTGCCTCTTCGAACCGGTTACTTCTCAAGTAATAGTGTAAGAGTTATAAACAGTTTATCAGGTCATTGACTATAAAGTTTAGGAATTGTAAAAATGTTTCTTGTAACCGATTTCTCTATGACACTAGAAAACATTATTATATAGTTTAGTGACAATGTGTTCACATTACAGTAAAAATGTTAATGCACAAATTACTTGATATACGTTTCATTTCGTAACGGTTACTTTACTTCCTCTCAATTTTATTCAATCTTATTGTGTTTATAGTTAAGCACTTCAACTGTATGATGAATGTATATAATGTATTATGGACCAGAAAAGTTCAAGTTCAAGTTCAAGTTCCTCGATCAAAATTTAGAAGATCTTTTTCCTATCCTGGAGGAAAAACACAACAACCAGAAAATTCACATCTTGAAAGCCTCCAGGATTAAAAATCGATACCCGCAACCAACGGGAACGTCGCTTGACATTCCTTAGGGATATTGTCTAAAGTCGACATCTCCCTCAGTTCGAGTATACAGAAAAGTGATCCAGCACCCCAAACTTAAGATATAGCTTGGAGACACATTAAATCGAACTACGCTGAGCACCTTCAAATTTACACGGACGGAAGCAAAAATCAATCGTCAGCAGTTTCCGCCGCTATGGTTATCCCAAAGTTAAAAACACAACAGTCAAATCGGCTCAGCGATAAGTTATTAATTTATACGGCTGAATTAACAGCCATTCAATACGCTCTTGCCTGGACATTGGTAAAAAAACCACCCAAAGTAGCTATTCTCTCAGATCCTCTCTCATCTCTACAATCTATACAAACAAAGACCTAATAAACATTAGGTCTTTGATACAAACGAGAAATAGCGATTCTAGACCTGACCTCTTAGAAAACACCCTTTCCCTTAATGATCAGTGTTACAGGAAGTAACATCTCTCTAGTGTGGTGTCCAGCACATGTTGCCTTAGTTGGTCATGAGATGGCAGACAGAGTGGCGGAAGATGCGTTGGAGGGCCCTGTTCATGACCAAATTTTCTTTAGTAAAACGGAAGCTTAATCCAAAATTAAAGCCGAAACCAAGGCAACTTGGAATTGGCAATTTTCCAACAGTAGGAATTCTTATCTGTATTTAGCGGACAAAAAAGCTTCCGGCCGCCACATAGTTTTTCACACCGCTATCGGGTGGATAAGTGTGTGACGCGTCTGAGGTTGGGATACAATCTTCTTTCGGGGAACATCGGTGAACAAATTCTACGTTGTAGTCCAATATGTGTTCACTGTGTGGAAACAAACACGACAGAGCATTTTCTTCTGCACTGTGGCGTTCACGCGGGACCAAGGAATATTTTTAAATAAGAAATGTCTAGACTGGGTGCGGGATTCACTATGAAGGAAATCCTGCATCCAGTAGTGACATTACAATCATCCGTGTTTCTCGCACTGGAGACCTACCTAGTTGAGATTATAAATGGATTAAGAAAGTTAAGGACATTTAAGATTCGTGTGGTGACATCTGGATTTCACAGCCACTCCACAATAACCCTTCCATGCATAAACAATTAACACAAATACTTATTGACCAATTTAAACAGCCATGGAACGCACAACTTATACAATCAAATAAAGGAAGAATATACAAAACTTTTAAAGAAGAACATCTTTTTGAGAACTATTTCAAAATATTACCTCCAAGAGAACAAATAATCCTATTTAAATTCCGAACTGCGAATCATCGAATGCCAGTTGAAACGGGTCATTATGACGAAACATTATTCCCAAACTGCAAATGCCCACTTAGTTCTCTCGATGAAATTGGCACCGAATCACATTATTTACTCGCTTGTCCCTTCTTCAATAACGAAAGGTTAAAATTTTTGTCATTTTCCCAAACCACCCTATATCAACGACACCGGAAGTAGCTACCAAGCGAAGCGAAGAATACCCTCTAAACAAACGATACAGGTGTGGAATTTAGTCTTTTTTTTTCTAAATGAGTAGAAAGTTGACTGCTGTAGAAAGGTTAAATCAACCGACGAATATTTAAGCACGTTATTAAGTTCAAAATGTGGGCATATGTCGCAAAATCGCTGAATTTGACACGTAAAATGAATGCCTGGTACCGATGGAAAGGCAAATTTCGTTGACATTTGGATCCTATTTATGGATAAATGTACAAATACAAACACGACTGAGCTGCCAATTTAAGGCTTATGGGTGTCCAATTCCTTGTACCTTGTAAAATCATCACTCTGTGTAGACTATGAAAGCATTTATTACAATTTAAGCATTTGTGGTGGTGTACGGCGAATAGCTGTAGTGGTGTACGGCTAATAGTGTTTATGGAGAAATGATCTGTACGGCGAATAGCTCAAATGTAGTTCTTAGAAAACAGGTTTTAAATGTACCTTTCAATGACTTTCATCGAACGTAAAAGAACAGGGACTAGCCTGTGTTACTTACTCAATCAAATTTGCCTTACAAATTTAAGGCAATTGCTTTTTGATACAAGTCAAACGGCAAGGAGCATGCGAGGTGCTCCAATCTGACAGCGTGCGCTGTTGTCTGAATTTCATAAAAATTGCATCAAATGTTTTTGAATTAAATCCAGAAGACATGCTTACCTATTTCTCTAGTTAGGGGTATGTTGAACTGTTCTGAAAGATCATATCTCATCGCTGTATTTCAAGTACACATTTGCATATTTAAATAGTATACATGTACCTACCTCTTCCAGGAATTGACAGGTACTTTCCGTAAGAGGAATTTACCACAGTAATTATCATTTTGTAAGGATTACTAATGGGTTGCACCAATGTCCAGAGGTATAAATGTTGCATAGCCGTCCGTGAATGATAGAGCCGAGGGTCATTAGCTCTAACGTGTCTGTCTAGGAATAAAGGGGTCATGACTTTAATACACTACTTGGGTGCATTTCTGATTAACAAAATATTATAATTATTTTGTCTCTTGTTGAGATATCATTACTTCTTGAGTATTCGTATCAACAAAATTAGGAAGAAAAAAAAAACATAAAAAAAATGTACGTTAACTAAATAGCAATGTGTGTGTGTACAAAAGAATGAATCCTAGATGTGCTCCAGTACCAAGGTTTCAAGGGCATACAACACTGACTACTTTTGATACAATTAGTCGCAATTGTTCCAGGAATAACGTCTGATGACTCATATTCTGAGAATAAATATCAAAGAACATGTGCCGTTATTCTACAGTTCAACACTACCTTCAACAATATATTTTGTTCGAAACGTATTACGCGATGCATATCCTTTAAGATTACGTAAATATTACCAGGAATTAAACAAATATGCTTGACTACTAGTATTCAAAGATGTACGCAAAATTTATAGGAAATTTTTCGGCGTACAAAACGGATAAATTATTTTCTTTTAAACAAAGCCATACTTGTCGAGATTGGTCAGTATCCTAACACAATGACTCTACTCATATCTATGTAGTTTCCATCCATCCTCTTCGGTAGTAATACATGTGTGAGGGTATCATTATGTGTTATTGAGATGCCAACTTGCATGCAAATACTTAACAAAAAACTGACCCATACGCTTTGGTAAGCAGTTTAACTCTCATGGTATCGAACAACTATATGTTCATATTACTTGTCATGACTGGCTTAAAATGTCAAATACAAGTCCTATGATGAACTGAAGGCGTGGTGACATTTTTAGCCGGTGTACCCGTTGATGGGCTAGATGATTGTTAATATTTTACAGTGTTGTTGAATTAGTTTTGCCTGGGTCGTATACCAACGCTCGCTCCCATGTTGGCTGTGAATGTTAATCTCAATCTCCGAAAAGTCGAGCGATTTGTCCAAGATGAACTGAAAAGGAGAATATATCATAAAGTGAATTTGAGGGGGCTCTATGTTAGTGAATACATAGTGAAAGTGTATAGTCCCTACATGCTGACATATTACACCTCCATATCATCAGCGTGAAGAATAAACATTCCTGAAGCACGAAACAACAGGTGTCTTCAAGGGTCAGTCTGTATGACTTTTAACTGAAGATTTGGGACAACGCTTTATGCAAATATAAAAGAACACATTTTCAACAGTTCTCGGTGACTTGAAAGCGGAAAAATAGCTTTGTGTCATATGCACTAATACATGTACCAATGCTAAACGCCATACACCTTTCAACCTATTCGCCGTACACTCTCTCGTACACACAGACCTATTCGCCGTACACCCATCACTTTTTTCTAATGTAGTTTACAGGCGTTTTCGCTCGTAATATATATCCATCTCCTGTGTACATGTTCGATATATCACAAGGGGGCAAAATAACGAGCAAAATTGTGCGTCGGGGGATTTAAAAAGATAAATCGAGTTCGTATTGTCATCTTCCATTGTTGATATGGTGGTACCAGGCCAGTTTTTGTTAGCCGCAAAAGGTATTTAGAAATGATTTTAAGACGATCAGAAACGAAATCGAAGTCGGTGTATCTTCTGTCTAACTTGTAAAACATATAAAAATGCCACAAGTGCACGCTTTAAGATCATGTTACAATCAAATGATATACAAAAGTTAAAGCAACTGTGCAAGTTTGGATCGGTGATATTACGCAAATTTCAGTAGTCAAATGAGGCCAACACCATTTAAATTTCAACTCTTTTGTTTTTTGTATGTACTTAAAAATGCCATCTTATTTAGAATCCAACAGCATTGAATCGAATGAAAGTTATTTATTCTATTTCATTTTGTATCTATTTGTGTGTTTTCTTGTTGTTAAACTGACTTTTAGATGTTCTATTTGACATCAAAAACTATAATTGTCAATATGCATTTAAACTTTTGTGATTTGCTATGAAATTGTTTATTGGAAATGTACTATGCACCTTGCCAATTGTATTGGTTAGCAATTTCCCCTTACTGTATATATGTTTATACTTCGGAGAATAAATGTTGGAACTTGGAACTTGAACTTGACTGCCAAATGACAGACACAATTTAGGCCCTCAGAGCGAGAAATCACTTTTAACATAGGCCGGCCAAACTGCTAAACCCGCGCTATCTACAAAGCGGAGAAATTACACTTCTCGACAGCTTTACGGGCCCAGCTATATACGCGCGGCTAGACGGCAGACAACTTTTACTATAGGCGGCCAGTCACTATTTATAACGACACGCGCTCATACATGTTTGTTTGGGAGCTACGCGGGTCGATTGCATTATCGATTTTTTGCTTAACCCGTTGGACTCGGTGGTTCCTAACCTTCATTTAAATATGATGGAGTGAACGCCGGGCTCTTCGGTGGAGGTTTAGGCCATTCAATATAAGATTCGACCTAGACAAAATTGCAAAAGAATTTTTTCTAAATATTATGTGCCAAACTAGACATACATGATAGCTCTATGCAAAAAGTTGCACATTGAAGTAGGTGGGGAAAGTTATATTAAAACGATAAATAAAAGAAATATATAAAAATCCTCAACGGGGGTGGCTACGGATAATATACGAATAGCCTATAAAGCTGTAATTTATGGCACCGGCTAATGTACGAACAGATTGCACCGGTTTCTATATGAACCCTCATTCTCATTTTATTCTGTTTTACAAGTTAAAAAAAGGAAATTGTTCATTCTTTGGTTCATAAGAAAAATAAAGAAATTTATAAAAATCCTCAACGGGTTGGCTACGGATAATATATGAATAGTCTATAATGCATTAATGTTTGGCACCGGCTAATGTACGAACAGATAGCATTGGCTTCTATATGAACCCTCATTCCTTTGTTTTATGCGTAAAACGAAGATAAGACGGTGCTACCCAACCATGTTCATCCCCCACGATAATTACTGTCCATTCAAGTCTTTTAAAGCGGTCCTTCAACTGAAGCGTTCAATATTGTCTCGCCCATGTTTGTTTCTACTTTCAATTGTTAATGTCTTTTCCAACGATGTCTCGCCCGAGTTTGTTCATACTGTCATTGTCTTGTCCAACATCGTTTTGTCCGAGTTTGTCATGAACATTTTTGTCTCGTTCAAGTTAATGTTAATCATACCAATAAATAATTTAAATCTGTTGACACGAAAGGCTAAGTGTTAAATTCTGAACGAACTATTAACACGGAAAATTATTTAATGTCGTATGCATTGTGTTTCAAAAGCATACATGCTGCTATTGTACTTTGCCATTACACACAAGAAAAGGCAGTGCATAAAGTCACGGACAAGCTAACTCTGTGTGGCCTCTGTGGTCGAGGTATTAATGTCGCAGACTTCTAATAATGGTCCCTCATCGCTTTGGGCTTGATTCTCTTCCAAGAAAGTAAAACATAAAATACAATAGCCTCAACTATGTGTCTAATATTTCTTGATGAAACTATTTGTAATAATAACGAATGCAAATCTTAGCGTCTTATAAAAACAAACCTAATTTCATCAGTTAAACGAATTAGCTTATTTCAAGTGAAATAACTTGATATAGAAAAAGCCACATGTTGATGCATATTTCACAAACAAAGTGAAAAAATCGTCTTAATTTATCAAGATTTTAATTTTCATAAATCATTTCGAAACTATTCTAATGAAAAAATCATGTTTTACAACTTAATTAATGATTAGAAACGGGTTATATAAAATTGTCCGTTTACATCGTTAGTTAGCCGGTGCCGTGTACGTATAGTATCCGTTGCATCAAAATATCTCTTTTTTACCCTGTGCAGGGCTTATCAAAATTGAAAAACCGAAAGTATTGAGAAGTATAAGTTAATGTGCGTTAAAATTGCCAAAACAATGTCAATAAGAGTTTGATACCTTTAAATATGATTGAAATATTGTCTTTTAAATCAACTTTGAAGAGTTTTCACTTATTTCCGCTTCACATTCTATGTTTGTTTTTGAATACCAGAATCTGTCGAACGCAAATGTCAGTTTATATCAATGAAAAAATATATAACGTGTTCCGTCAGATAATTAAAACAAGAAACTTTGTCGTATATGCTAAGATATTAAAGAAATAAACACACCCGTCATCACATGTCAACACATTTTATCGGTATAGAAGCCGGTGCCTGTACGTATAGAAGCAATGCAGCGCTCGATTATACGCATAGAAGCCGTTTTGATTAACCACCGTGAGGGTTGTTGTGATTTCTTTCGAATGCTGTTGGATTATTGTCTAATGTTGATTAAAGGATGAAGTCTTGTGCAATGCATCTCCAGATTATCTTTCCTGTTCTTATATATTAGTTCTTTCTGTATATATTAGTATTCATCTAGTGCCAAGTTGTGCCTACCTTTTCTATATGCTATCAATTTGAAATTTAGCTGTGAATTCATGATGGTTGAGTCTTAGAATAAATGACAACTAAGATTACCCCTTCATAGCTCTTTTAATTCCACTTATTCATGTGAAACAGTTTGTACACTTAATGCATTTAAAGAATTGAAAAGAATATATGAAGTTTTACGAAAGTTTATTCATTGTAAACACTGCAATTAGATCACTCAATTACTATTTGAATTTAAAGGCCCATTTAATGGAGATTTTGAGTAATTGGGTTCAGACCGCTGTTCGTGTATCGATTAAGTACCGTCCTTCAAAAAGTGGTATGTAAATTCAATGGACGCACCTTAGTCCAAATATTAAGAATTGGCATAATTAAGGAGTCTGACAATTTAAGTTTATGAGTAATGGCAAGATCTAACTGATTAAACACAGTAAATAAGTTATGCATTGAAGACGATGCGCGCTGTGCAATTAATTTTTGAGTACGGTTCCACTTCCCATCTTTAAAAAAGTGCGTTCCAAGCTATTCGAAAGATTGTGCAATTTCAATTTTACTGTTACTCAAAAAAGAAAGTCGTATGATGTATGTCGGCAAATACGGCGATTCTTGAAAAAGAAATCGCCGATCTTTTTCTGTTGCATAGTGGCGATACGAATCCGTTTTTGTTTGGTCAGCCTATCTGAATATTTGACAGAACTTGAACAATTCCGACAGACTATTTGACTTTTTATGTTGATATGGTATAAGCGATCTCTTTCTTCTTCTTTTTTTGATTTATGATTTTCAAAATACAGACTTTCTTGGCAAGGGATTCATACATACAAAAGTTGACCCGTATGTGTACGTTTAACCACACATTTCTATCCATGCTAGCCAAAATTCACCCGTACAGTGATGTACGGACACTATCTGGAGCCCTGAGATAATAAATAATCATTCCGTGGAAATAGTTCGTTCAATATTTATCACTAAGCCTGTCGTGTCAATAAATTGATATCATTTTCTGGTGTGACAAACATAAACTCGGACGAGACAAAAGAGGTCTTGACAAACACAACAAAACAATATTAGGCAAGATGATGACACAAAGAACAAACTTGGACGATACATCGTTTGAAAAGACAGACATTAAAAATAGAAACAAACTTGGACGAGACAATATTAAACACTATATAGTCTAAGGCTTTTAAAACACTTCTAGTTAATAAACAGCGTGGGGGATGAACATGATTGGGTAGCATCTATCCGTCTCTTCTTTGGTTTCAAGTCTTTGGTCTCTCCCCCCCCCCCAGACTATTTGTACATTATCCCCCATGCCCCCTCCCGTTTGAAGATTATTTGTTTAATATATATATCAGTATGTCGTTTGCTAAAAGACAATTAAAACGTAAGGAGTATATCCGAGTTATCAAACAATGAAGAATAGAGTCGACATTATCAAAAAAAACCATCGAATCAGTTTTGTTTTGAAGTTGAACATTCCGTTTCAAAATTAATTACGGCATATCTACCAATTTTGGTCAATACACAGTTATTTCCTTTATACAAATACCCGCCATTTACATGAACATAAAAACAAACAAGAAATCACGATTCTTCACCTTGGAATAAAGGTAAAAAAAGCTTTATTTGTCTTGTAATTGTGGTTAATACGTTCTTTGAATTTAGGTTGGATAAGTATTTGTTTCATGGTCCAAGAAATGGTTTGGTTTTTCGCCAGCAGCAGACAAAACACTGCCAGAATAGCACTCAACTCAAAACCTGTTGAGAAACTTTTTAACAACATTGGTCCAGTGATAGTGCGTCGGCTTCAGGCCACGACGGTCGTGGGTTTTTAATCCTGTGAGTAGCGTGATCTGCATTGTGACCTTTCATTAATCCGCATTCGGTGTGAGTACTGGCGATGTATGCAGGAAGCAAAATCAAGAGTGATTTATCCAAGTTTTAAGAACTTGTTTCAGGTGACGGTCGGTTCGGTAAATAACTTGTACGGTAAAAAGGTAAACTTGACTAAAATGTCTGGCTGGTTCGGTAAAAACCTATACTCGAGTAAAAGTAATTGTACATAGTGTCTCAAATGTATTTGTTTTAGCACTTGAATTATGAAATTCCTCTTTAAACAACTAGTTTGATTGTAATACTTAGGGTGAGTCATTCCTACTTTAATTGATTAATTTGAGTGTTTGCATTATAAAACGAACTGCACAGATTTTACTTTAATCAAATCCGAGACATAGATAGCATCCATGTCTCTGATCAAATCATTGATTGTATTTAGTGTGTATTAAAATGAAATGCCTTAGATAATTGATGTAAGTATACAGGGAAATTACAATGTGTATTAAGATAGAAATAAACTATTTTGCATGTATGTAAATAATTGTAAGTGTTAATTAATTAACACTAAATTTATATGGGACTGAACTGTTTTTCTCACCCAATTAAACTGTTGTTCTCTCTAGTATAGGTATTTACCAAACCAGCCAGACCCCTTACAAAAGTTTACCTTTTTACCGAACTAGTCATTCACTCACTACTCACTCACTCCACTTTACGATAATCGACGCAGCTGGCTGACGCTTTATCGGGAGGCGCTCTACAATAAATATAAACATTAAACATTATAGAAGACCAGAAGACCACAACACATTATAGAAGATTGAAGTCAAAAAGCTAAAGACTACAGCGAATGTTAATATCGGCTGAAGCGTGCGGCCTTTTGGGCCTTGGGTTGATTACTCTCGTTCGGAGTCTGACATGATTATTCAACTTTATTTTAAATTACATGTTTTTCAGTTTATCCTCCATTGGCAGCCATTTTGTTTGTTTACCTTTCGTCCGGTGGTTCAATTGACCAAGAAAAAGTCTCTCTGATTATAGTCTCAATTTCAGTTACAAACTCATCTTGTTCATTATTTCATTTAGGAGCACTGTTCCATTTGCTTAGATTTTTATACTTGTTTAGATTTTTATTCAGTCATAGTGGTTCTAATCATTGTATACATAACCCACCCCGTCCCCGCATGTCCTACCATCCCTTTTCTGTTTTACCCTCACCCTTTACCCCATAACTCTATTCAACATTATAGGGCATAACGAACGTTTGGTGACTTATACACGCGTTACTACAGTATAAACTCTCTACACAATTATAATTACTACTAGACCATTTATAAAAGTGTTGTTTATTGCATCCCACCGGCCCATTACACATACTACCAGCCGAAGATCAAGCTTTAATAGTGGCGGTCCGACTGGTAGCGTGTTAAATACCAAGCCTTCTTTACATACCGGAATACTTTTATACCTGGCGCACCTGGTATTGAATACATGTTTCTTTCATGGCGTACTGTGTCGCGTGTATCTTGTGAGTCACCAAATCGTGTCGTCTGTTAAATTAATAGTTTTATTTATCATGTCCTCTTACACACAATGTTTACTGGAATTCGGCGAGCCTGTCAACCCCGGACAGAGACATTTACTGTCCAAATCAACTTGGCCTTTTAAGGCATTTATCAAGCCTAGGTCGAGTGGAAAGGACTTCAGAGCTATTAGCCCTGTGGCCCTTTCCCGTGGGATAGCCATCACCCTGTCCGGGATTGCCAGGTCGGTCGTTCGCCTCAACAACGGAGGTCTGTTAATTGAAACTAACTCGGCCGAAACCCTAATTAAACTTAAACAGTTAAGACCTCTTATCATCTGCGGGATAGAATCATTTGCCTATTGCCCGGATGATATGAAAACTGCCGAGGGGGTAATCACTGGGATCCCCCTCGATCAGAATTTAGAAGAACTGATTACTGTCCTGGAGGCGAACCACAACAACCAAAAAATTCACATTTTGAAAGCCTCCAGGATAAAAAATAGATACCAGCAACCAACGGGAGCGGCGCGCTTGACATTCTTCGGAGAACTCATCCCGGAGAGTGTCAGGATCGCGGAATCCCTATTGGATATACCGGTGGCCCCTTTTATTGTACCACCGGTAAGATGCTTTAAATGTCAGGGTTTCGGCCACGTTTCCGGGAAGTGCCCTAACAATAGTTCCAGGTGTGCGCGGTGTGCTGGACCACACGAGACGCGGGGATGCCGGAATACAAATATGTGTTGCCCGAATTGTTCGGGCAAGCACACAGCCCGGTACAGGCTGTGTCCGGCCTATTGACAAGCCTCTGGAACACAAACTTATAAGAATGCCAGAGGTTGTAGCTGGGCACAGTCTGAATCAGCTCAAATTGAGAAAAATAACACGCGTGAAAACGTCTCCTCTCAGGAAAAACCATTGATCTTGATAAACAGAAACAGACCGAGACATCCCCAATGAATACAAAATTAAATAATAGTATAAAGTCAATTACATCTATAGATGCCTCGGTTAACTCTACGTGTAGCTGGAGCACGGAACCATCAGCAAAAAAGCAATACCATAACAAAAGTACTGAGGGGAGCCGAGATTTTACACCCCCGCGTTTCAACATGGAGTCGTCCCTCACTGAGGTATCCGCCTTGGATTCACCACTGAGGGCGACTCCATTGTTGAAGACAACAATAACTTCGGGGACACAAACCGATCCCAGTCCCAAGAAAGGGATGGAGATCGAATTGAATTTACTGGGAGATACAATCTCATACTCCCTGGAAGATCTTATGAGTACCTTTCAATCTATGTTGGGGGATCCCGCCGTCGCGTCCGGGAAATGCGACCTGGACCTCCTGAAAGGATCCTTTCTCGTACATCACTACGAGATTAAGGATAAACAAAGGGACCAGGTATGCGCCCGAGGCGTAACGGGGATACGGGTTCCCACCAAAAATCCAAATATGGGATCGGTTGTTACCCGAAGGAAAGCACCATCACACCGTCCCGCGCCTGGACATATACCCGTACCTAATTTTTCGAGAACCGCTGGGAATCACAAAGGAAGCGGAACCAAACTGAGGACGCTTAGCTCCCCACTCGAGAGTAGAGTGGGGGTGCGGCGGCTCAGTTTGGGATCGCCCTCCAACCCGCGCGCGTCCGGTGGCAAAACAGTATTCCGACCATAGCCTCTTTCGCGATGCATAATATTACGAAATTACTTAACTTTAACGCGGGAGGTCTAACCCTACAAAAAACTCTAGAACTTAGGCATTTGAACAACAACAACGCCTTTCAAATTATCTGTATCCAGGAAACAAAATTTGGAGATAATAATATCAGAACCATTCCTGGATACTCAATAGAAAATAAACCCCACAGGAGCAACCTACCCTGTGGAGGATTAATTACATACTTTCAATTTGGATTAAATTATAAAAGTATTCCCATGGACGATGCTGTAGATCATTTAGGAGCTACTAAATTAGAACTGCAACTTTTTGAAATATATCTAAAAGAAAAATCGTTCCTCCTTTGCAACCTATATTCCAGAGGGTGTGATCTGGAATCTTTAGACTACATAATATCGGAATCTGCTAAGAAAAGCAATTTAAAAGAAATTATAATAACCGGTGACTTTAATGCACACCACCCGGTTTGGGGTTCGAGTGATGAGAACATACGGGGACGAGCAGTGGTGGACTGGGCTGAAAAGCACAGTCTAGTACTGCTTAACGACGGCTCAGCCACACGGATGAGCCTGGCTACCGGGGAACTCAGTCACTTGGACCTCACTTTTTCTAGCCAGAAGTTGTCATCCGACCTTAACTGGCAGGTCATTAGGGATAATCTAGGCTCCGACCATTTCCCAATCTGCATCTCTCTATCTGGTCAACATGCTGAAAATAAAAAATTTCAAGAAACATTTCTTTATATTAAGGCAGACTGGGAACTCTTCAAACAAAAATGTAGGGAGGTAACACCAGCAGACGTTCATGCGGAAGACATAAATGAGCTTAACTCAAAAATAACTTCGGTTTTTATGGGTATCGTGCGGGAGACAGTGCCGGTCTCTAAACCCAACCATCGTAATCGAAACAGCGTACCGTGGTGGAGTCAGGCCTGTACCGATGCTACAAAAGATAGAAACAGTGCACTAAATAAATTAAAGAAAAATCCGAGTGAAGTCAATCTGGTTACTTATAGAGATAAAAGAAGGATTGCTAAGCAAGTTATATTGGAGGAAAAGAAACAAAATTTGAAAAAAATTTGCGAATCCACAAGTATAGGCCGAACTACTTCTGTAAAATTTTGGCAACAAATTCGCAAAATAAAGGGAAATACGATTGACCCTATCCCCATACTTTCCTCCAAAGATTCGAACTTTGCTAATCCCCTTGGTAAGGCAAATTTCCTTGTCAAACACTACTCCAAAGTTTCCAGTGAAGAAAATATAGATCCGACAGTTTTGGCCTACCAGAAAGAATTCGAAAATAATCATCGAATTCAACTCAACTCTCCTTTTATTGATAATGATTCATCCCCCATTAATTTAGACTTCACTCTTCAAGAACTAAAAGATATTATCGGTACTAGGAGTGACTCCGCGGCGGGGCTAGACAATATCTCCTACACTGTGTTCAAGAGGATGCCGGACTCTTCTCTGAAGATATGGCTATCTTTCTTCAACAGAGTGTGGAGAGAGGGAGTTTTCTCTAGGGACTGGAAGACAGCGTGCGTTATCCCACTTCACAAAAAGGGCAAAAACAAACACGAACCTAAATATAACCGCCCAATAAGCCTCACCTCCCACCCTGGGAAATTGCTAGAGGGGATGGTGAAGGCCCGTTTAGAAAGACTTCTTGAATCAAAAAATATAATAAATCCCTTTCAATCTGGCTTTAGAAAGGGTCGCAGCACGATAGATCAGCTTGCGAGGCTTCAACACGACGTGCTTACTGCGAAAAACAGGAGGCGCGCCGTGTTGGCCATTTTTCTAGACCTAGAGGCCGCATTTGATTTAGCATGGCACTCGGGCATTTTATATAAGTTACAGCAACATGGGATAAATGGGCGCTGCTTCCAGTATATCCGCGCTTTTCTTCTGGATCGTAAAATTCAAGTTAAGGTTGACAGGGTCCTCTCGGAAGCGGAAGATCTCTCCAGGGGCACCCCGCAAGGAGCCATATTATCCCCTCTACTCTTTTCTCTTCTAGTCAATGATCTCCCGGAGGCAACAAAGGGGACCGGGATGGTTATCAGCCAGTTCGCCGATGATTCAGGCGGCTGGATAAGTGGAGTCAGTGGTCAAACCCTGGAAATCCAAGCACAGAAAGGGCTTGACTCCATATGGGACTGGGCAAATACATGGGGTTTCAAAATTTCAAAAACAAAAACAGTAGGAATGATTTTTGGTAATAAAAGAAGCATCAGAGTGAACGTATCCCTAGGCGGCACACCAATCAAATTCGAAAACAAAACAACATTTCTCGGCATGATTTGGGACTCTAAACTAAACTTTAACGAACATATAAAAATGCTCGAGGTCAAATGCCGTAGGGACCTTAACTTAATGAGAATGCTCAGGGGTACTAGCTTTGGTTCAGATAAATATACTTCCCTGCTTCTCTATAAGACCCTGATACGTTCCAAATTGGATTATGGTGCTATAATCTACTCCGTTGCTTCAAAGTCCACTATCGAAATACTTAATTCGATCCAGAGGAAGGCGTTGATTATAGCGTTGGGTGCCTTACGGACAACCCCACTAGATTATATGGAAGCAGAGGCCGGTATTTTGCCACTGGAATTACGGCGCAAAGAACAATCAGTAAAATATTGGGCGCGTGTCAGAAGTAACCCACGGAACCCGGTGAATGCGATTGTCGGAACGGGTCACTACCACAAATCGTGCTATTCAAACCCTAAGTTCCCTATCGGGGCGGTAATGGGTAGCGCGGTGGAGGAGTTCCGGCTCGACGGAATCAGTGTAGCGGACCTCACACCGCGTCTTAACGCGCCCTGGATCCTCTCGTTGCCTAAAGTCGACTTCTCCCTTAGTTCGAGTATACAGAAAAGTGATCCAACATCCCAAATTTTAGATACTGCTTGGAATCACATTAACTCGAATTACGCTGAGCACCTTCAAATTTACACGGACGGAAGCAAAAATCAATCGTCATCAGTTTTCGCCGCTATGGTTATCCCTCAATTAAAAATAAAACAGTCAAATCGGCTCAGCGATAAGTTATCGATCTATACGGCTGAATTAACAGCCATTCAGTATGCTCTTACCTGGACATTGGTCAATAAACCACCCAAAGTAGCTATTCTCTCAGACTCTCTTTCATCCCTTCAATCTATACAAACGAGAAATAGCGATTCTAGACCTGATCTTTTAGAAAACATCCTTTCCCTCAACGATCAGTGTCAACTTAATGGAAGTAACATCTCTCTGGTGTGGTGTCCAGCACATGTCGGCTTGGTTGGTAATGAGATGGTAGACAGGGTGGCGAAAGATGCGTTGGGGGGTCCTGTTCGTGACCATATTCCACTTAGTAAAACGGAAATATATTCCATAATAAGGGCCGAGACCAAGACCAATTGAAATCGGCAATTTTCCAACAGCAGGAACCATTATCCGTATTTAGCTGACAAGCTCAGCCTCCGGCCGCCACATAATTTTTCACACCATTATCGGGTGGACAAGTGTGTGACGCGCCTGAGGCTGGGCTACAACCTTCTAACAGGGAACATCGGTGAGCACATTCTGGGTTGTAGTCCAGTGTGTGCTCACTGCATGGAAATAAACACGACAGAACATTTTCTGCTACACTGTGGCGTTCACGCGGGACCAAGAAATATTTTTAAACAAACGATGTCCAGACTGGGTGCGGGATTCACTATGAAAGGGATCCTGCACCCAGTCGGGACATTGCAATCATCTGTTTTTCTCGCCCTGGAGGCCTATCTTGTTGACTGCGAAATGACAGACAAATTCTAGGCCTTCATATGAGGTGTGTGATAAATTCGCTAACCTCTAACGGCCTTACTATAGTATACTATAGTATTCTTATACCTGTCTTTCTAAATATAGCTTCTTTTTTTCTATTTACTATTCATTCTAGGCCCTCGGGGCGGGAATTAAACCTTTTACCATGGCCGGCCAAAATGCTAAACCGCGCTATCTACAAAGCGGAGAAATTACACTTCTCGCCCGCTTTAAGGGCCCAGCTATATATGCGCGGTTATACGGCAGACAACTTCTACTATAGGCGGTCGGTCATGATCTATAACGACACGCGTCTTTGTTTGTTTAGGGACTACGCTGGTCGGTTGCACTATCGATTTTTTTGCTTAACCCGTTGGACTCGGGGGTTCCTAACCTTCATTTAATCAAAGTGCTGAAGGCACTGAAGTTGGATGACATGATTCAAATGGATGATAATCCTGCAAGGGTTAAAAGCAATGTCAACAGTATTTCATTTGCTTTACTGCTTGCTTTCATCAGCAATAGACTAAAAACTTTCAAATATCTCAAGGACATCCCAAGAACAAAACGCTAGTTAGGATCAGACTTTGGACATCTAGGTTATGAATTTTACATTAGGTCACGTAGAACCCTACAAAATATACTAGTTGCCAAATGCATCCATATTGGTTGCTAGAATAATTATTACAAGAAAATCGTTTGAGTATGAATAGGAAAACAAATAGGAGACAAATACAACAAACATAGTTTTATTAGTATTTAAATGTATTTATTTTTCAATAGCTTTCTCTTTTTATTAGTCAGAGACAAACATGTGTGAAGGTGTTTTGTTATGTGACTGGAAAATAATAAGTTTTACAAAATGTATGTTTTTATTATGCATATTTATACATATGCATGTTAGTGACTGAAGAAATCAGTCTTATGGACCAAAATTTAGTTTTTTAACTTTTACATATTATGATTTGGTAACATGTCAAAATTAATATCTAAAAATTTCAAATCAAAATTCATAAAACTAAAAAAAGAATCAGTCATATTGGGAAACTCAAGGCAGTCTATATTTAATTGTGACGTCTGGTTGTTTAATTGACTCTGATTGGTGTTTCATCGTTTTGACTTCATCCTTTTGAGTATCGACAAGTTTTTTGTGTGAACTACCTTGTATGAAATTTAATAACTTCTTTTCCCTTGAGTCTTTGTTATCCAAATTGTCCAGTCATGTTTTCAAAAGAACGCTTTTTCTCAATATTAGGAGACACCAATGCAAATACTATGTATTCATTGTGAATTGTTTGTTTACCTTCTGCAGTATTTTCAGAGTTATATCTGACATATGACTAACATTTACAAGATTTAAAAAACACCCTTTGCTTTCTCTTAGCGTTACATATTTTTAAAACGTTAAAAAGATGATCGATTGATTCTGAATAAAATCCTACTTCATAAAATAAGTAATTATGTTTAGGATATTTATAAACATTGTATAGGATAACAAATCAGACTCAAAACCTAAATCGACGACCCAAAACAACACCTCTCAAACAGCGCTAGCTTAAATGTTTTTACTTCTTGTGCTTTCCTTTTAATAAATATTCCTTGTGAGCTATACATTCAGTTTCTATGAACAACAAACAAAGAGCTTGTTGCCAATTCATAAAACATGTACGCTATGATACCAGGAAAAAATGCGATTCTCTTGTTCCATGCTGTCCTAAACATAACACAAAACTATCAAATGGAAAACTGATAAAGAAACCAGATGGCTTTAATGTAAAACTATTTAACTTTTCAAGCCAAACACTTTAAGATGGCAGTTCTTAAGCTACTCCTGTGTATTTTCTTCATCATCTCTGAATTTCACTCAACTTCCAGGGTCCTCCTACTGTTGATGGTTTTTTGGACACCTATAAAAGAGTATAGATGAAAATGATATTTAGATATGAATACCTTTTTTCTAAAGTGGTTAAGTGTCTTGCCAAAGAACACTTCTAAGCAACCAGAGGGGCTTTAGCATAGGATCCCTTGGTACAAAGTCGACCACAAAGGTCACTACAATGCTTCATCACAACTTTATACCATGTATATGTAGAGAATACAGAGTTTTATCTACATGTACTATGAATTTGTTTTTCAGATTTAGATGGTGAAGTGCAACAGACATGACATCAAATACCATCAACTATTATTGAGTCTAACTGAAAGCATATACATATCTATAAACAAACATAATTTTTTTTATAAGAAATAATCATTTTTTTTGTTAGCTTCACACACATTCTCACTAAGGGGAGAAAAAAGGTGAGAAAAATCTGTGTGTTTTTTTCAAGTTATAGTTATGAGCTGTTTTTTTTCATTTATCATTTCTTCAAGAGCTGTCTCGAAATACTGGCTTGTAAATAATGAATACTTGAATTCTTTTTCTTGCTATGGATAGTCTTGGGTGTTATTCTTTCAAACATTTTTTTTTCTGAATTAGGTACTACTTAATGACATTAGCATAATGTGTCCAGCATGAAAATTATGGTCACTTGTGTCAGTTGAAAACTAGATGACTTGTAAATGATTCATTCTACATTACGCTTATGGTTTTCTTTATAATAGAGTTTATGATCATCAGTGCATGTCACACTAGAAACGATGATCATTTCTTTGAATTAGGTAATAATATTTCTTTGTATTAGGTGATAACAGCTTGATTCAAAACATCCCACATTTACTCACAATCGTGATAATTAACATCAAAAGGATAAATTCCTCATAAGTCAAATTTCTCCTTTTTTCACAATAGTTAATATTTTAAAGATTTTTTTCTCACTCATTTTCATTTTTATGGCTCTATACTTCATTTGTATCTAAATTTAAATCCATATGAGAGAATTGGTAAAAAAAAAAAGAACTTATCCTAAGTCATATCTTAGTTGTTGTGATAAGACATACATTGTATCAACCATTTTGCATTACACTATATGCTAAGTCTGTTATAGATCTGAGGGTAAAACATGCTTACCCTGTGGTACTGCATTCTATGCTGTAGCGACTGGTACACCAGACTGACATTGTCTGGGGTTGATTGGTGGGACAGGCATGCAAAATGCTTCTCTACAACCTTCGTCTGAAACAGAAATTATCTGATATAAATACCAACAGCATAGGTGTTTAACATCATTGATTGTTAATGACATCAGAGCTCAATTTTGGAGCACAACTTGTAAGTCACCACCACTTCTATGGAACTATATATGTTATCAAATTTATCCTTTTCCCCTTTACTATGGACAATCTATAATTCATCAACCACATTAAATATCAAATAAACATGGAATATAATTCCAGCATGCTATATTCCAGCTTGCGATGCAAGGCACATAGAAAGTGTCTGTTGAATATCTAAGCATGACTTGCAGTCTTTTTAAACATAAAGGTTCTTGATTTAAGTAAATCTTTTAATTTTCTTTACATGCTTAAATAATCACATTAGCCGAAAAAGGCAAGAAACAAATATATTCTTAATGATTTGAGAGCAATCGTTAGAATCAGCTTATACTTTTGACTCAATGGTTTCAAAGGTGTTTGAAACAGATACCACAAAGTGAGGTATCATAGAGTGAAGGATTATGGACGTGATTCTGAAGTTACATAACAATGCAGAACATCAATGGTTCAATGCATTACTATAGAAAGTGCTTAATAAACATGAAGCAATTTCTATAGTCTCGCATTGAACCCTTTATATGTTCATATGGGCTCAACGCTTTCTCAACAACGTCTCAGTCATATCACAGTGTGTAAGGAGGGGAAAATCCAATTAAACTTAATTTTCATTTTTCATCAAGAAAAAATAAAATTGAAACTCACATTGTCCTCAGCAAATACACTCCAGGCATACATGGGTCCCAGGAATGACAGTCTGGCTACCTCCATACCAGAGGCCTTGCTAAGCGGCTTGGGGAACCAGTTGGGTAAGCTTACCATCTGAAATGTTAGAAAGATAAAGATAAGTTATACTACAGCTATGTAGGGAACCAATTGGGTAAGCTTACCATCTGAAAATGTAGGAAAGATAAAAGATAAGTTATACTACAGTAATGGAACATAAGTTATACTACAACTAGGTAGAGAACCAGTTAGGTTAGCTTAACATCTGAAAATGTTAAGAAAAGAAATACAAGTTATACTACAGCTAGGGAACTAGTTAGGTAACTAACCATATGAATATAGAAATAAATAAATAATACTTTGGCTGTACCTAGGTGGCTGTTTGGAGTAGGATTTGTAAATGATTGGCAGATTGAAAACATGAATAAGTCATGATGGTTAATCTAAAATTTTACTTTGTTTAAAAGAAATTGAGATTCGCATATTCAATGGATACCCGTCTTCATATTAACACATTATTTTGTTGCCAGAAAATGGTTTATTTTTGTGCATACATACCTAAATCAGGACATATTATACCAGGACAGGCATTTTTCCATGCAACTTTCAAACGCCACCATAGCATTTTTTTTTACATATATGTGAATGTATATCTCCCTTATATTGCATGAATGCAATATGACAGCATTGGTCACCACTTTGTGAGAATGGGTGATCAGTTTCTTTAAGAATTGTTTATATTGCCTCTTTGAGTTTTGCTTTTTTCCACGCTTTGAAGCTGAAATAACTTACATTATTTGATAACAGACAGAACAAATATTTGCAGGTCATGCAATCAAAATATTAAATGGATTTCAATATACCTCTGCATCTGTTTCTCCAATCCAACTGTAAATAGAAGTGGGATAGTGGTGCATCATACTGCCTCACTGTTTGCTCACTGTAAGTCATGGTTTCTGTTAGTTTCACTATACACTCTGGTATTGAATGACCCCTTCATCTTCCAGAAGACTATGCTTTTTATCTGTGATGTAAAAAAAAAAATCTGCTATAAGGACTAAACATTTGTTACATTGGAAAAATGCACTAAGTTTCAAACATAGCACCCTATAAAATAGAAAAACTTTTATCAGTATAATCAGGTATGAGCAATTTAAAACAGAGAAATTAATTTTTCATAGTGATTTGCATAAGAAAGCATAAAATACTACTGAGAACATTTATTATTGATTGATAAACCTTCAAGCAATTAAGACAAAAAGGCATAGCCCATCTTATTTTTCTGCAGTCTTTTAAATGTTTTAACCTCCCCCAAACCCAGCTGCAACAGTGTGGATTGAACTCAAGTAACAAAGTTTCCACTGAAACCACTTACTAAGCTGTTATAGATACTCTCTCAGCGATTTGTCTTTTTGGAGTTACAAACGTCAAAAAATTGGTATTGACAATCCTTGTCACTAAACCAAAGACTATTTACCATATCTTTACTTATCAGATGCTTAAACCCTGTGCTTTCGTTAAATAACGTGAAGTGAGCATGCTTTCGTTAAATAACGTGAAGTGAGCTGTCATGTTTGTCTGATCATCTTTGGGATTAACAAAATTACCAGATTTCAGCAAATTAAGAAATTTAAAATTATCTTCGATTTGGCGACAACAATTGTTAATATCAAATAACTACCATATATTACTATCATGGCACTTTGAGGTAGTCCTTAAAAACCACACCCACCAATGAATAATTCAAATTAAGATCATTGTTTACAAAATAAACCATTTAAAGGAAAGATACTTTGTCACTGTCTGTAACTGGGTTTTTTCTGTGGTGAGTGATTCAAAGCATTCGGAACACCTCGGCCATTTCTTAAAATAACCTCGGAGGTAATGGGGAGCCATTTTTTAAAGTAGATCAGCAACGAAGGGCATGTCCGTTTGCAATCGTATCTACTCGGAAATCCCCGGCACAAGCCGAGGATTGCCGAAAAGAGCCGATTGACAAAATATGAAACAAAGATGTGTTGATATGATCATCTTTAATGAACAGGGTAAAAAAAACATTCAGTTGTGATATATAACCAATTTGTGTGTATTTAAATACATATTTAGTGCCTGTCTGCATTTTGCGTTATCCGCCTGAAATAAGGTGAATTACCCCAGGATTTCTGGTGTATTCATGTACTGCCTACGAGGTATATCTACCGATTGCCGAGTAGATACGATTGTGATTCAATGGTCATTTCCCTTTGAGTAAGAGCTATACAGGTACTCATTACAAATGCTATGACAATATCATAGAGTTCATATAGTTTTTTGAGCCGGATGTGAACATTGTGTACATCTCATCCTTAGGATTCTATAGGCACCTGGATTTGGTTGTGTTTGTTTGTTTGTTTTTCCATTAATGTACAGGACTCAGTCTTGAGTGTTATATTTGATTTATGTTTGCAGCAATGAGTACATTGAGTACTTTATTGTAGACTCATTTCTTATTACAAGAATGCATAATGTTTACAAGCAGAATAAGATTAGTGAAAGAGAGAACCCAGTGAAAGATATTGTTACTTATTGACATTAACTAAGATTATCCTCTTAATGTTCAATGGCTCTTTTCTAAAAGAAATCGTTAGACCTAAACGAAATTATTCAAGATAAACATTTAGTACAAGCTTCATACCTTCTCACCGGAGTGACACAATGAATTACGGTATGCTTTATTGTATCGAAGACTGAATTCATTTCAAGTATCTTGTCTTGAATGCCGAAGCCTAGATTAATTTGCAAACGTGTATGAGGTAAACAAAGATGGCAGCAAACATTGATGATTGACAGGTTATCGACAACTTCCGGTCATTTTCGTAACGCATTTAAACAGAAAGTTAACAATGATTTCGATGATGAAAACCAAAGTATCCATGCAAATCAATGAAATATCATTTTACCTACCGTTTATAAGGAACAATGCTCCTTCCAAGACAATGCGAAGAAAACACGATCGGGCGTCCAACACGATTTACACTGAGAGAAATATGTAGGTCAATATCGCTCCCCATATTTTCGAACAGGAAACCTGGATAACTCGGGGCTAATTCTTTCAAAACTGATAGAAGGGCCGATGTCAATTGCACCTCACTTTAGTAAGATAGTGATTTAAACCTTGGGGACCGAGATGGGAAATTTCAATCAAAATGATACATAATTTATCATGTTTTATCACGAAATTAAGTAGCCGACTGATTGCAAGTCACGTTTTCGTTTCTAGATCCCCTAGATAGTCACGTCATAGGGTTTTCCCCACTTGTCTAGCGGTAAGATGGAAATGAGGCGGGGCTTTCTTCCATGTGATCGGACGACTCATGTCACATGACATCCTTATTTGGCTTGTTAATGGGCCTAAAAATAGCAATATTCGGTCAAGGAAAAAAATGAAAAAAATAGTGCATACCATTTCCTATTAAATACGATTATGGTGTCTCTAAAACTTAATTATTGACCA